>LZPO01055195.1:134568-144643 GCA_001675575.1 Neotoma lepida
AAGATCCGCCTGCCTCTGCCTCCCGAGTGCTGGGATTAAAGGCGTGCGCCACCACCGCCCGGCCTGTACCCCATTTTTTAATTGCATTGTTTACTTGATTCTTCAGTAACAACTGAAACATCAGTTCTTTATATATTTTGGATATTTGCCCTCTATTGGATGTGTAATTGGTAAAGATCTTTCCCATTCTGTAGCCTGCTGCTTTGTCCAGATGATAATGCCCTTTGCCTCATAGAAGCTTCTTAATTTCATGAGGTCCCATTTTTTAATTGTTGTTTAGTGCTAATGGTGTTCTGTTNTCTCCTGTGACAATGCATTCAAGGCTGTTCCCCATTTTCTCTTCTATCAGATTCAGGGTATCTGGTCTTACNTTGAGGTCCTTGATCCATTTGGAGTTGAGTTTTGTGTGGAGTGATAAATATGGATTTCTATGCATTCTTCTACATGCAGCTATTCAGTTTGACCAGCACCATTTGTTAAAGATGCTGTCTTTTTGTCCAGTGTGTATTTTTGGCTTCTTTGTCAAAAATCAGGTGCCCATAGGTGTGTTGACTTTTGTCTGAGTCTTCAATTCTGTTCCATTGATTTTCTTCCAATACCATGTTGTTTTTATTACTATTATTCTATAGAACAACTTGAAATCTGGNATGGCAATACCTCCAGCAGTTATTATTCAAGATTGTTTTTAGCTATCCTAGATTTTTTGTGTTTCCTTATGAAGCTGAAAATTGTTTTCTTTTTCAATTTCTGTAAAGACTTATGTTAGAATTTTGNTGGGAATTGTGTTGACTCTGTAGATTGCTTTTAGTAGGATGGCCATTTTCACTATATTAATCCTACTGATCCATAAACATAGGAGATCCTTCTATCTTCTGATATCTTCTTCAGTTTCTTGCTTCAATATCTTAAAGTTTTTTATTAAACAAGTCTTTCACTTTCTTGATTAGAGTTATCCTGAGGTTTTCATTTTCTTTCTCTTTTTTTTTTCTTTTTTGCTACTGTGAAAAGTATTGTTTTCCTGATTTCTTTCTCCGTCTGTTTGTAGTTTGTGTAAAAGAAGGCTACTGATTTCTGTGTGTTATTTTTATACCCTNCTACTTTGCTGATAGTGTTTATCAGTTGTGGTTTCCTACTGGCGTTTCTGGATCATTTTTGTATAAAATCATATCACCTTCAAATAGAGATACTTTAACTTCTTACCTTTCTGTTTGTGTCCTTGTGATCTCCTTCAGTGCCTTAGTGCTCTAGCTAAGCCTTCAAGTATATATGAATAGTATGGAGAGAGTGGACAGCCTTGTTGTGTTCCTGATTTTAGTGCAAATACTTTGAATTTCTCTCCATTTAGGTTGATGTTTACTGTGGGCTTATTGTAAATCACCTTTATTATATTAAGGTTTGTCCCTTGCATCCCTAGTCCCTCCAGGACTTTAATCATAAAGGGGTGTTGAATTTTGTCAGTGGGCTTTTCTACATCTAATGAGATGATCATGTGGTATTTTTTGCCTTCAGTCTGTTTATGTGGTGGATTATGTTTATCGATTTACTTATGTTGAACCATTCATGCATCTCTGGGATGAATCCAACTTGATCACGGTGGATTATATTTTTGATGGTGGATTATATTTTTGATGTGTTATTAGATTCAGTTTGCAATTATTGAGAATTTTTGCATCTATGTTCATAAGAATAATTTATTTGTAATTTTCTTTCGTAGTGGGGTCTTTGTATAGTTTAGATGTCAGGATAATTGTGGCCTCATAAAAAGAAATAGGTGATGTTCCTTCGGTTTCTATTTTGCAGAATAATTTGGGGAATATTAGTGCTAATTCTTCGTCAAAAGTCTGATAGAATTCTGTGCTGAATCCATCTGGCCCTGGGCTTTTGCTNCTGTTGTTGGGAGACTTTCAGTTACTGCTTCTATTTCACTAGGGGTCATGGGTTTGTTTAAATTGTTTATCTGGCTGGGCGGTGGTAGCGCANGNCTTTAATCCCAGCACTCGGGAGGCAGAGGCAGGCAGATCTCTGTGAGTTCGAGGCCAGCCTGGACTACCGAGTGAGTTCCAGGAAAGGCACCAAAGCTACACAGAGAAACCCTGTCTCAAAAAAAAAATTGTTTATCTGACCTTGTTAACTTTGGTAGGTGGTATATATCAAGAAATTTATCCATTTCTTTTAGGTTTTCCAGTTTTATGGAGTACACATTTTTAAAATACGTCCTTATGATTCTCAGAATTTCCTCTGTGTCTGTTGTTATGTGTGGGGCCCCAATTACCCAGGGTCAGAGAATCTGAGCTTGCTTTACTCAGCAGGGCTACATAATGGATGATTTGGCCACAAGCATGTTTACCAGGTGTTTGGAAGGGTCTACAATTGGCTGTGTGATGTGCTTTGATCTAGCGGGAGGGGGGGGTGTCTTTTGCCCTACCCCTTGGCATTGTTATAAAAGGCCCTTTGAATAAACTGAAAAGGCTGTTGGGTATTGATCCAGGCCCTCCCAAAGCTATCCTTTGTTTCTGTCTTTCTTCTCATCAACTAGGTCTCTCTTTCTACCTTATATTTTCTTATCCCTCTCTCCTCCACCTAAGAACCCTAAAAAAGGTGGGAGTAGGTTGGAGCTAGACTCCTACAGTTTCCCACAGTTATGTCCCCCCATTTTGCCTCTACTTTTATTAATTTGGATCTCTCAGTTTTTTAGTTAATTTAGTTTGTTTTTATTTAGTTGATTTCAGCCCTGAGTTTGTTTCTTGCTGTCTGCTCTTTTGGGGATGTTATTTTTGTTGTTTGAGCTTCCAGGTATGCGGCTATGTTCCTAATATGAGATTTCTCCAAAATTTTTTTTGTAGGCACCAAATGNTATGAACTTGCCTCTTAGAACTGACTTTATTGTGCCCCATATTTCATTTTCATTCAGTTTTGAAAAGTTTTTAATTTCCTTCTTCATTGCTGTCTTGACTCATTTTTCATGCAGTAGAAAGTTGTTCAGTTTCCACGATTTTGTAAGCTTTCTGTTGTTGATGATACCCAGCTTTAATCCACGGTGGTCTGAAGGATGCAGGGTGTTACTTCAGTTTTCNTGTGTCCGTTGAGGTTTGCTTTGTAGCTGAGCATGTGGTTAATTTTGTTGAAAATTCCAGAGGTGCTGAGAAGAAGGTGTATTCTTTTGTGTTTGGGTGAAATGTTCTGNAGAGATCTGTTAGGTCCATTTGGTTTATAATGTCCGTGAGCNCCAACATTTCTCTGTTTAGTTTTTGTCTGGATGACCTGTCTATTGGTGAAAGTCAGGCATTGAAGTCTCCCACTATCAGTGTGTGAGGGTCAATATNTAATTTATAATATTACTGGTGGATTTTTCCTTTGGTGAGCATNTTGTGTCCTTCCCTGTCTCTTTTGATTGGTTTGGTTTTTGAAATCTATTTTATCAGATATTAAAATGGCTATACTTTATTGCTTTTTGGGTCTGTTTGGAATATCTTTTTCCATCTTTTTACCTTGAGGTGATGTCTATCCTTGATATTAAGGTGTTTCTTGGATGCAGCAGAAGGGTGATCCTGTTTTCTAATCCAATCTGTAGCTTGTATCTTTTTATTGGGGAATTTGAAACTGTTATTGGGAGTTATCAATGAACAGTTTTTATTGATTCTTGTTATTCTGTTATGGTGTGAGTGTTCCCTGTGTTTTCTTGGGAGTGGTTAGCCTCTTCAGGTGCCTTCTGTAGCGCTAGATTGGTAGATAGATTCAATAAAACTTTGTTTTATTGTGGAATTTTTTTAGATCTATGGTGATTGAAAGTTTTGCTGGGATCTATAGATAGAAAGTTTTGTCTGGGGTCTATAGATCTATAGATAAAAAGTTTTGTCTGGGGTGGCATCTGCCATCTCCTAACATCCATCCAGGCCCTTCTGGCTTTCAGAGTCTCCATTGAGCAGAAAGCTGTTGTTCTAATGGATCTGCTTTTACATGTTACTTTTAATATTCATTCCTTGTTCTGTATGTTTAGTGTTTTCATTACCATGGGGAATTTCTTTTCTGGTGCTATTTGTCGTCCTATACACTTCTTATACCTTGATAGGCACCTCCTCCTTTAGGTTGGGGAAATTTCCTTTTGTGATTTTGTTGAAAATACTTCCTGTGCCTTTGACCCTGGGTTTCTTCTCCTTCCTATATTCCTGTTATTCATAGATTTAATCTTTTCATAGTGTCCCAGATTTCTTGAATGTTTTTTGCCTGGATATTTTTAGATTTACCATTTTCTTTGACTGAGGTATCCATTTCTTTTACTTTGTCTTCAACACCTGGAGAGTCTCTTTTCCATGTCTCGTACTCTGTTGGTGAGGCTTACCTCTGAGGGTTTTGTTTGACTTCCTAAGTTTTCCCTTTCCATTTTTTTCAGTTTGGGTGTTCTTTATGATTCTGTTTGCACCTTCAGGTCTTGAATTGTTTTATGCATTTCTTTCTATGCTTTGTGTTTTCATAGAGTTCATTAAGGGGCTCACTCATATCCTCCTTGGGGTCCTTAACTGTGTTCATAATTGCTATTTTGAAGTCCCTGTCTTGTGCTTCAGCTATATTGCCTTTCTCGTGGCCTACTGGAGTAGGGCTCCTGGGTTCTGCTCGAGGCATATTGTCTTGGCCATTTGTGTTTGTGTCTAGGCGTCTGGGGCCAGGATGGTTGAGTTGCCAGTAGGTGTTGATATCTNGTCTTGTCTTTGTTAAGTGAGTGTTGTTCCATTCCTTGTTTTCTGTTGCCCTCTCTGGATCTTAGGACAGTGTGGTAGCTGTGGGTTCCTTGGTAGGGAGTGCTTCTTAGGTTGGTGGGTGGCAGAGAGGAATAGAGATGGGCTAGGAGAAAAGGCTGAGGTGGGTTTCAGGAAGGAGCTAAGGGATCCTGTGCACATCTAGAGGTATAAATAGTATAAAGATCATTTTCCTGTGAGCTTCATCTTTAAAGAGAGCCCTAGCATTTGATGCAGACATTTGTTCTGCCCAGGTGCTGAAGGAGAGAGCAGGGGAGGGTGATGACGGGGGAGAAGCAAAGTTAGACAGATGCATGACATGGGGGTGAGGAAGGTTTGCCAGGATTTAGCTCTGGTCCTGACGTGACCTCTCAAAATTTATTTCCTGATCCCTAACATTTTTAAAAAATATTGATAGTCTCTAAAATATTTGTTTCTTAAAAAATAGAAATTTCATTATTTCTTCAAGACTTTTAGTAAAATTGCAGTTAAAGCAGGCTACCTGTCTTATAGTCTTAGGTCCTGTTCCCTGGGACTTCTTGTTTAGCATGCAACAAAAAGAGCCAATTTGGGGGCATCCAAGAACTTTTTAGTGCTTGCCAGTTAAATTATCATAGTCACCATACATAAAACCAGATGGAGTACCAAATGTCTTTTTTTTTCTTTTTGGCCCAAATATTTCCTTCTTTCTTATCTTTCTGTTTTCCATTTCATTAGGAGCTTTTGACTTTCTTGAGCACCCAGAAGTCCAGTGTGCTATCCATTGTACCACATAGCCCGTCTATTTCATGGCAGGGTTTTGACTCATATGTGGCTGTTTTCTGAGAAATTCAGTCCATATGACAAAAGAACAAAGCAAAACACAATACTTCTCCAGTTTGTACGTACCCTTGGTGCTCTGTTTACCCAAGTCCCTGCCTGGTAAATATACCCAAGACTGTATGTCAAAAGTGACTATATGTTTTAAGTATCTTACTTGGTTGGTTATTATTTTAAGACATTTTTGCTTATCCTAAACTTGTAGTAGGTTANTCTAACTACTCCCTGGCCTACCTCTCACCTCTATTTGGTTGTATTCATTTGACACAACTCAAACCTTTATGAACTCTGCCTGCCTACTCTGCACCCACAGTGCTGAGTATGACTAAAGCTGTAACCCTGATAGCTGTAGTCACTTTATAGTTCTGACTTGAAACTCCAATGAGCCATCATGTTGAGTTTTCATCATGTGTTCATTGTGCCTGGACAGTCAGCTGGACTTCACATCTCCACTCCCTTCAGGAGAAACCAAAGGACGCCACCACCACCACCAGTCTCTGCCACTTACTTCTTCCTGCTGCACTGAGGTAGCCAGTCACCTCAGGAGAGCTGCAGAGGGAGCACCATAGCTGCAGGCGTCCTGCATGCTGCTCCTTCCTCCCCCAGGACGTGGCTGTAGCATCCTTCCTGGAGCTAATTGCCAACATACAGATGGGTTTTTCTGAAAGGTGAAGTGAGGAAAATGTAATTTCTTTCTTTATGTTGGCTCCTCACTTTCTTGGCCCTTTTTTTAAAGGCTTCTTTCTCTATAGCAATCTTTAAAAATTATTAAGACAGGNCTGCAGTCGTAGTTCAGCAGTAAGTAACTCTCTAACATGGACAAAGCCCAGGGTTCAATACCCAGTACTGAAAGAAATATATATATTTTAAAACAGAACCTACCCCTTAAAATTTAAAATTCAGGGGGCTGGAGAGATGGCTTAGTGGTTAAGAGCACTAGCTTCTCTTCCAGAGGGCCTGGGTTCAATTTCCAGCACCCACATGGCAGCTAACAACTGTCTGTAACCCCAGTTCTGGGGGATCTGACACCACCTCACCAATGCACATAAAATAAAAAAATTAAATTTAAAAAAATTTAAAATTCAGAGATTTTTAGTATAGTCACTATAGGAAAGAGAGTTATCTATCTAATTTATTAACATTCAGAACCTTAATATTTTGTTTTACAAATCTTTTCTCTGCATCACATGAATTTGTATATAATTACTCAGGTAATTAAAATTAAAATTTGCTCAGAAATCAAAGAAGTGTATACACAAATATTATATCCAAGTGTAAGGCCTACCTACTTTTTAATAAAAATATTTTGGAAATGATCTAAATATAAATTGTAGAAACATTAGGAAAGTTATCTTCTTGTATCCCAATTATAGAACAAAGTTTATGTGCTCTCCATTGAGATTATAAATCTCATTCAAATATCAACACATGGAAGATTTAACTGGTTTTTATAGAAATACAGTGATTTTGCTTTCTTCATACCTCATGACTTTGCACACAAAACCCAGCTTTGCCTCAGGTGTAAGAGATGGTTTGTTCTGGAGCCCAGTATGAGTGACCATGGACAGAGAACATGGAACACAGACCCAGGTCACCCCAACACCATGTTCCAACATGGAAACAGTTTCTAAATTTTTCATAGTAACAAAGTCATAAATCACAGAATCTTTACAAGACATTGGTGAGAACATCAGATGGTTACAGCAAAGCTGGGANGTCGACTACAGGCCTCAGATGCTATGTGCTGACAAGTCTTTGGATTAGTGGAGCCCAGTGTTTTGTCTGTACCTTCCAAAAAAGATTTTACCTGCTAGTCACAAGGATGTCAGGTCAAACACAGGTGGGCAATGAACAGCTATTGAAAGTTCTGAAGATAGCCTCAAGAGTTCCTGATTGTTCTGCCTGTACCTCCCAAGTGCTGGTATAAATGTATTCACCACCATACCTGGTTTCATGTGTTTTTGTACACTTAAAATCCAGATGTACTTTTATGCTAGAATGTCATGCATATTAATGCAGTTTTGTCTATGGTCTGAGGTAGGGGGTTCTGCATTCCTTCCTTCCAAATCCCTTGTCTTTGATGCTCACAACTCATATACTAAACTTCCACATGAGATTTATGATCGTGTTATCTGACTTGTAGTAGTCAAATGAACTGAAACACCATCAGGATTTTAAATTAGATTAGATTAGAATTAAATTTAGAGACTTACCAATTTCCAGGCTTCTATGTACACCCTGCCTGTAACTCCCCCCTCCCTCATCCCTTGAGGGTTTCCTGTCTTACAAGCGGCAGAGGAGTTCTCGCTGGTCTTCTACTCCAAAATCAGCTGTGTACAGAAACAGAAAGCAACTCTTTATAGGATAAATTGGGGTTCCCTGTTGGGGTTCTTAGTCTCAGTAGTGAAAAAACAAACTCAAACTGAAGCACAAGGGTAGTTTATTAGAGTTTACCCAGAAACCTCGGTGCAGGCAAGCTATAAACCTGCCTGATAGACAGGTTTACATAAAGATACCTCAGTGGGGGAGAAGGGAAGTAGATACTGTCATCAGCCACGAGCTGGGGAGGAGCATTTCAGAAAAACAGTAAGGAAGCCCAAAGCCTTAGGGAGTCTAAAAACTTACTTTCATGTTTTTTTTCTTTTTTTTTTTTTACAAATAGTTTTATTGGAAAAGAGTCACATCCATTTGTTTCCTCAGTATCCATGGCTGTTTTTATGCTATCAAGTCAGGGTTAGGCAGTTATGAGACAGACCACATGGCCTTGTATAGAGCATGCAGGCCAACACTTAGCTGACTGACAAGTGGCATTTGTCTTACTGTACACTTGCAACATTTTCAGAGGGACCAAAGGGTTACAGTCAGAATGTGTGGATTAGAGCCCAGGATGGGGTGCACACCTGTGAGCTAGCAGTTGGGAGGTGGAAGCAGGAGGCTTTAGAGTTTGAGGCTGGCTTGGGCTATATGAGAACTAGTCTAAAAAAATTAAAAAAGAATGACACGTGGCTTATTTTGTGACATCCAGGAAGGTTTAAAGAAGGAAATTACAAATGCAAACCACTAGACAGTATCTCTAGGCAAGAATTTCAATGAACTATTAGCAAATGAAGAGGCAGTCCAACAGACATGATCATCACTTGATGGCATAGATTCCTTGTGTTGGCAACAGCACACCTCCTGCTGACAGCATTCCAAGTGGCTGACAGATTGTATCCACTGTGTCAGTATATAGGCCTCCTTCTCTGAAAAATGTCCAAGAGAGATGAAGAAAACACATCCAAAAGTAAGAGGGTAAGGCCAGGAACTGTGTTCAGGAGGCATTCCCTAGGGTCCCTGTGCCCAGGACTCAGAACTTCAGGGGAATGACAGGCCAGTATTTTGGCTGCTTTTTGTCACAGTACTTGTCAAAGCTCAGCTGCACAGCAGCCTCCATGGCCAGGATCTTGGGAGCACTGTCCCCATACAAGCGCTTCATCTCAGCTTGGCGCCGCTCCCCGGGCTTCTCAGATGGGGGCTCTGCTGACCGGTGGTGGTTGTAGTACAGGCCATGGTCGGCATTCACATAGCCTTCCAGGCGCTCCGCGTCTAATTGCTGCTGTCGTCGCCGCTCGTCTCTGTGCCTCTCGGTCTCTGCAAAGTACTGGCGGAGCTCCTCGGTGATTTCCATATTGCTCAAGTCGCATTCAACTTCATTATCTGAATCTGACTCCATCTCTTCCTCTTCACACGGGGCTTCATCTCTTGTGGAGGCCTGGGTTCTAAGGCTATTGTACAGAGGCTGCCCAGAGCTTTTGAGATGTGAAACACTGTAGGGAGGCTCCTGCCAGGCCATGTGCTGGCCTTGAAAGTTCCAAGGAGGCCTAGCCTCATAAGCAAGAACGTTCCAGGAAAGAACTCCATGAGGGGAGAACCACGGGGAAGTGAAATAGGAATCCCTGGACTTTCTGTAGACATTCTGGTGGCTTCGCATCCATAACATTGCATGATGATAATGTCGCCAGTATCGTGTATATACTGGGTGAGAATACCAAGATGTAGTAGCTCTCCATTTTGATGTCATTGCTGCTATCTCTGATTGCAAAAGTCCAAGTGGACACTCANGGGCATGTAGCTCGCAGGTATCAGGCGATCGGCGACCACAGGCTCAGTTCTCAGTGGAGGGGGCCTTTTATGTTTTTAAAAACACCCTAGAAGAGTCCAAAAGAAAAAGACAGATGGGAAGGGAAGGAAATAGGACCTTTTGAGTCAAGCCTCAGGCAGGCAGACCAAGCCCAAACTCATGACTGCTGGTGAGGGGTCAGGAATTCTGGAGAGGAAAGTACATTCTCTTATTAAGGTAAACCTGCCTTCCTAGGGATGGGCCCTCAACCGGGTCTCAGATGGAGGAGGCAAGGGTACACCTCCTAGAGTAGATTCTCATAGAAATCAGGTACTTGAGTCCAGCCTCCTAGAGGCTGAAGGTCCTGGCTGGCCAGAGGCAGAAACAGGGCCACCACTGATGATATCAAGATATTTCTCCCATT
>LZPO01055195.1:146629-171064 GCA_001675575.1 Neotoma lepida
TTATGCATGCATGGGTATGTGGGTGTGTGCATGTCTCTGCAGAACAGAGGTGGGTGTTGGGCATCCTCTATTGTCACTCGAGAAAAGGTCACCCCAATGATCCCACTTCAAACTCATGCAGTGCTAGAATTGGAGGTATGAGCCACCATACCTGGCTTTTTATCTTGGAAATACAATATTCCAAGAACTGTGAAAAATAAAAACATATCTAAGACATTTTTCAGTGGCCATCATAATACCATAAACAAAATTTGTAAGCAAGCAAAGAAAATAGCTGTTTTAGAGAGATTATTTTAATTTCACCAAATATAAATGAGTTATCAGCAACAAAAATACTAGGGCAGAGGAATTCAAACTTTAAAGCTTTGAAAGAAAGAAGCCTGTTAGCTTGAGATGTGAGGATTTGGGGATGTCATTCTTTTCAGCACTAACGTGTGTGCTAATCTTGTACTTTTTCTCATTGTGTATCTGAGTACAGCTTTTCTCATTAGGCAGCGTCCTTAGGGGACAGCTGGTCATCAGCAAGGTGTGTGGTGTGTTAATCATGGCTGCTACTGGTGCCATGTCACATAGTTTCTTTTTGTCCTGTTCTGAGCTGTTTGCCACAGGAGGGTGCACACTGATGAGAGGCTAAGTTTGTGAGATGTTACTTTTTACATGAGGGAAGGAAAAGCTGTGTGCAGTTCATTGCTGACTGCAGGGTTCTTTCACATAGTTCTGTGTGTATAGGAAGAATGGCAAGTCTTTGCTAAAAAATAAAAATGGAAGTGTATGTCAGCTTGCGATTCTGAATGCAGTAAAACTATGAAGTGGCAGTGGAATGAAGGTGGCATTTTCAGTGTCTACCCTCGATATACACTAGCGTGGCCCCATTCCGTTTCTAGTTACTCCACCTAGACCATGTGGTCTCTGCTGTGGGTGGACCACAAGAAAATAGAATCCGATGATCAAAAAGAAGGCTTTTGTTTTGTTTTGTGTTTTAGCAGAGTTTACATAGATTTTTTTAAAAAGAGAAGTGAGAAAGAACTCTGAAGAGTGGGAGAGGATTCAAGGCAGGAATCCCCTTGTCTTAGTTACTTTTCAGTTGCTGTGATAAGGCAATATAGAAGAAAGAGTTTATTGGGGGCTTACAGTTTCAGAGGCAGGCAGGCAGGCATGGCACCGGAGCAGTTATCTGAGAGCTTACATCTTGATCCACAAGCACAAGGCAGAGAGGGCTAACTGCGAATGGTGAGGGCTTTTGAAACCTCAAAGCCCAACCCCAGTGATACACCTCTTCAACAAGAGGTTCTTCCCAAACAGTTCCACCAACTGAGAACAAAATATTCAAACATGAACCTATGGGGCCATTCTCATTCAAACCACCATATTGTACACAGAAAGGTTTTTAATGGCCAGACTTGAAAGAGGCATCTTGCACTCACAACCCATTGACCACAACCCAATCTCTTGGTTGCACCTGATTGGAAACCTGGAGAATTGAGAACAACACACAGGCATTGCTAACTCTTGGTTTGATGAGAGTTTAGGAGATAGGAATGGATAATGAACATGGAGAGACATTCAGCTTCTTCGTTATTGAGGGAAACAAAACTGAAGCCATATATGATAGTGATCTTAACTCATTGTTAGCTAAAATGGTATTTTTATCATCATATGTTGGGGAGGATAATGAGAACTCACACACCACCAGTCAGACTCAATACACACAACCGACTTGTAAAATATGCTGTTTTGTAAAAGCAAATAGTTGTATATTCAACTCTCTCTGATAGCCATGTAGCAGTTCCCTCCAAGCATATGCCCCAAAGAAACCATTGCAGACTAGGAGATATGAACAAGAACATACGGAACACATACAACAAGGATCATAAAAAGAGAGGAAGGGAGAGAGAAAGAAAAGACACAACCCTGATACTATAGGTCAATGGAATGGCACGGAGTGGAGACCCCAGACATGGAACGAAAGAGCTGTGGCGAAGATGCAATCCAATACACAAGAGCTCATTAGAGACAGGGTAGGCTTTTCAACAAGGCTTTTCGAGAGTCTAAAATACGTGAATGTCAAGCAAAACCTCACATCTTATACAAAAACTGCATCACAAACAATAGAAGACTGAAATAAAACTTCAAAATCTTTAGGCTTGGGCTGGAGAGATGGCTCAGAGGTTAAGAGCACTGGCTGCTCTTCTAGAGGTCCAGAGTTCAATTCCCAGCAATCACATGGTGGCTCACAACCATCTGTAATGAGATCTGGTGCCCTCTTCTGGCCTGCAGACATACATGCAGGCAGAACAATGTATACATAGTAAATAATAAATCTTTAGGCTCTACCGGCTAGGCCAAGAATTTTTAGACTTGACATTAAAAGGATGATACGTAATAAATGGAAAAACTGACAAATTTGACTTCACCAAGATTTAAGCTTTTTTTTTCCTGAAAAGATAAATACAAATAAGGAGAAAGACAAACCACATTATGTTTAATAAAGGTTTGTAATAAACTATGAGTGTAGCTGGAATGTAAGATGAATTGCTAAACAGTCTTATTAATAAAAAAAAAAAAACCCGGAGCCAGATATTGGGGTGAAAACTGAGAGATTAGAGGAATAGGACAAGCCACAGTCAACCTTACCTTAACAACCCTCAGCCTCCAAAGAGACCTACTTCCTGTATACTCACACCTATATCCTTAGATGTGTATAAGAGACAGTACTCACACCTATATCCTTTCTGTCCCTGCCATCTCACTTCCTCTCTCCGCTACATCACTTCCTCTTTCTGCCCAGCTCTGTCACTTCCTGTCTGTCTGTACAGACCTCCAGACCTCTATGGTTAACTAGTGCTGGGAATTAAAGGTGTATGCCACCACACCTGGCTCTGTTCCCAGTGTGATCTTGATCTCATAGGGATCCGGATGAGTGTATAAGAGACAGGTTTAATATAGTGGCTGGCTTTTTCCTCTGATCCTCAGATAAGCTTTATTGGGGTGCACAGATAAAATACCATCACAATGGAAGGTTTCTCCTGTAGAGCGAATCTTAAATGGTCTTATTAATTGAAAACACCAGGCCAGGTATTGAGGTAAATTCTGAGAGGTCAGAGAGACAGAACAAGCCACAGCCAACCTCACCTTGCCAACTCCTCAGCTGATCTTGTTTCCTCAGACTGCAGGCTTCTGAGTCTTCACCCAAATGAATCTCAGCTGAACTGCTGCTCAAAGCCTGAAAGCTTAAGAGGCCCTCTAGCTTCTGGTTTCCACACCTTATATACCTTTCTGCTTCCTGTCACTACTTTCTAGGATTAAAGGCGTGTGTCTTTCTCAAGCAAAGACATGATATCTCAGGTACTGGAATTAAAGGTGTGTGCCACTGGAATTAAAGGTGTGTGCCACCATGCCTGGCTGTTTCCAGCGTGGCCTTGAACTCACAGAGATCTGGATGGATCTCTGCCTCGGGAATGCTAGGATTAAAGGCATGTGCTACCACTGCCTAACCTCTATGTTTAATCTAGTGGCTGTTCTGTTCTCTGACCCCAAATAAGTTTTATTAGGGTACACAATATTTTGGGGGACATAATATAATCACCACATTCTCCAGTCCTGAAACTTATGGCTACATATGAGGAACTCTCAAACTCATCTGTGAGAAAGCCTAAAAAAACAAGAATAAATGTATTTGTGAGAATAACCCAGTACAAGTGCATGCAGGCCTATCACCCCTGCAAGGCCCTGGTTCCATTGTGGGGATGGGGATCACACCGAGTAGAAGACTTGTATAACTGCTTTGTCAAAGAAGAGTATATTTGAGTGACATGTAACCACACAGAAGAGGCTGTTGTATATTTTGTTTGTGTTCTGACAAATAAAGCTTGCCTGGAGATCAGAGGGTGGAGCTAGCCACTAGTTAACCGTAGAAGCCAGGAGGTGGCACACATCTTTAATCCCAGCTTAGGGAGGTGGAGACAGAAATATAAACCTGGTGGAGACAGGATCTCGACCCCCCCTTTTTGGTCAGAGGATTCATAGGATGTCTCTAGTGGCTGCTGCTTTGCTTCTCTGACCTTTCAGCTTTCACCCTTGATGTCTGACTCCGAGGTTTTATTGTTAAGACTAATTAGAATCGTGCTTCAAGAGACCTAATACTATTCACCATTAGCGAAATAAATTGACATTAAGTTTTACTCTTTTTATTGATTATGTAAGTTAGTATACAAAGTAGTAAGTTTTATTATGGCATATTCAGACACATACTTTGTCCTAATTCATCGATCTCCCCATCTACCCTTCCCCATGCTCTGCCCTCTGGCAACTCCCTTCCTTCCTGAAGACAGTCCCTCCTTCTATTTAGAATCAAGTGTTCACTGTGTACCTCTGGAATGGCTGAAATTAAGAAGAGTTCAGTACCTAGTGTTTCCAAGAATGGGGCTCAACAATGACTCTCTCAGATTGTAGGTGATTCCAGTATGGTCACCTTTTTTTGGAGTAGAAATTGAACCCAGGGCCTTAAGAATTCTGGTTTGCAGGCTGTAAGCAAAACCTCTACCCCTGAGCAGCCATTCTGGACACCAGTTTGATTCTCTCAGGAAGCCAAAGTTCCACTTACCTGCCTTAACTTGCAACCTCATTTCTAGGTGTAATGGAAAAAAAATTATGTAGATGTAGTTATAACAGTCCCAAGTTATACAGATGGAAGGAATGGGGCAGAGATGGCTCAGCAATTAAAAGTACTTCTTTTCAGAGGACCTAAATTCAGTTCCTAGCAAGAAGGGAGGAGGGTGCAGACTCACAGCCACCTGTAACACCCCCTCCAGAGGATCCAACGCCCTCTTCTGGCCTCTGTAGGCACCTGCAGACACCACACACACACACACACACACACACACACACACGCAGGAAGGGGAGGGGAAGAAAGGAAATGGAAGGGAAGGATAGGAAGAATGAAGAAAGAATGGATGTTTCTCACTGGAGACTTAAACTATTGTAGGATCTGCACCAATGGGGATAGGAAGAGGGAAGGGGAGGGGAAAACTAAGAAGGAGGGGGGTGAGGGAGAATACCTTGCTAAACGCCGGGGGAACAGAGCAACTGGTTATCTGTGCCTTGGTCTAAAGTGACTTTTGCTCTTCTGCTGGCTGAGCTGGTAACTTTGAAGAAACAGTGAAGTTGAAGTTGAACAGTTAACATCTGCAAGAGATTGTCAAGGGTACCTACGTGACATTCATTTAGTACAAAAATCTCTTCCAGAAGAAAGCCTGAGGCATTCCCAGTTATCTGGGAACCAGGGCTTGAACCTGCTCGGAGCAGGACGCTTCGGTGGGACCCCAGGATGGCGTTCAGCGTCGCCTTCCTTTCGCTGGGAGCTAGAGAACCCGCACGGGCGGGCGGGCGGAGGACAACCCGGGCTTCGCTCTGCGCGGTCCCCGAGGCCTAGGCGCGCGGCGTGTGCTGGGCCGGGCGGGCGCGCGAGGAGGGTGGCAGGCGCGGGAGGGACGCCGCAGCTCGGCTCCCGCAAGGCCGCCCCATGGCCCCGCCGCGCCCGCCCCGCCTGGTGCCCGCGCTGCGCGCCCTGCTCTACTGGTCCCTGGTGTACGGCTACTGCGGGCTGTGCGCCTCCGTCCACCTGCTCAAACTTTTGTGGAGCATCGGCAGGGCACCCGCGCAGACCTTCCGCCGGGCGGCCCGGGCAAACCCTCCGGCGTGCCTGAACGACCCCTCCTTGGGGACCCACTGCTACGTGCGGATCAAGGTGAAGGCCGGCGCGCGCCTGCAGCGAGGGGAGGGAGCGTGACGCGGGTGGGGGCCGTGGGAGCCGCGGGCGCCAAGGGCGCCGGACGCACTGTGGGCTCCGAAAGGACCTCAGGGGAGGCAGGAGGGGCAGGGCTAGGGGCTGGACAGGGGCTCAGTTTATGTCTCTCTGCTTTCTCCTTCTCTCGTATGTGGGATCGGGAGGAATCTATTTCTATGTGGAATTTCTCTAACCGGATCCTCCTTCTGCCGAAGCAACTCAGAATAATTTTACCCCCTTTCCTACTGCAAGGAGAAGCCGTCTCCTGTCACCCTTTCTGCCTTTTAGAACTCAGATCAGCTGCAGAACAATGCTCCTGGCGATGTCCTGTTGTCTTAGGCTTGTCCAGATTTTGAGATGGAGTGAATGGACAGTTCTTTGGAAAGTCATTTCTGATTTCAGATGACCTAGGCAGCACTAAACAGTAAAGAAATGGTGTGTGCTGGTGAGGAATGCCCATGTGAGCAGGCAGGGACCAGAGGAATGGGATAAAAAAGTAGGTGTCCACTTCTCCCTAATAAAGCTTCGTTCGCTCTGCTTAAAAAAAGGTGTCAACTATACAAACAGATGTCCGTTGTCAATGCTTGTCCCAACTTCTGTCACAGCCCACAGACGTTCTATTTCCTGACGCCAGGTGGTGGAGTGAAATAGTCTCTGTGATACGCCCTACAGTCTGACTCACGAGCCTTTCAAAGGCAATATACGAGGAGATATTTATGTTACTGAGCCCTGACTTTCCATCAGGTGCAAATTGCCCAGCAACTGGGGTTCAGAAAGGCAGGAGGAGCCTGAAACAGATGTAAGAATTAAGTGCGTTCACGTTTGGAAAAAACAAAACAAAATAGAAAAATGAACCCAAGTTCAACAAACAGTCTTAGAACTTAGCATAATTCATTATTATAATTATCGACCTGGCATATACACAGTACAATAAAGCATTTATTAAATCCAGTCCAGCGGCCATAGCATTTCATTCTACAAGACTCACCACCGCTAAAACATTTTTTAAATGATAACAGCAAATTCACATTTGTTAACTGTCCAACTTATGGACAAAACGCAGCCTATCGTGAGGTTCCTCAGAACGCCTGTTTTGTTTTTCCTCAGAAGCAGAACCAAGATATAAACACAGTGGTGATTCTGGTCACCTAGTCACTACATTCCTCTCTACTTCTGTTTATTTAGTGATGTTGGGACCAGCCAGGTAAATGCTCCGCCACTGAGCTACAGCCTCAACCCTCCCAACTACCTTTATGACTTATGTGACTTGTTTGGGCCTCCTTTGGGGGAGGGATTGCGGTACTGGGAGCCTAAGCTAGGGTCTTGAAAAGCAAGCGTTCTGCGGCTGCACCACAGCCTCAGNCTCTGGGNCTCATTTTCTAAATCTGTAGCCTGATAGAGTTGAATGAAATGACCTGCCAGACTTTTTCACGTCCAAGTCCAGGGTCCATGCTCAGCCTTGACCTCAACTATTGTTCATACTTTTGGGAATTTTGCTTTTCTTCCTTTCTTCTCTGTTTTCCAGTTTCCTTGGCATTTGCTGTATTCTTTTCTTGTTCCCATTCCTTTTCTTGGGCTAGCTTCCAGTGCACAGTGAAGTCTTGGGCACTTGGTATATCCCACTGTTGGAACCACACACAGGAGGAACAGGCAGCCAGGGGACCATATATGAAAGATTCAAGATAATAGTGTGGGAAGGAGATACCTAAAAATAAGAGAAGGGGGTGTGAGTTACATAACTGATGGCACAGCTTCTGACAGGCGAGCTGAGCAGAGTACCCGAGACAGACTTAGCAAAATTGAAATTCAGATCAGAATTATTTACATATCCTGAAGGAGATGAAACGTGACACCTCACTAAGGTGAAAGCTACATTGTGACGTTGCTTCTGAAGCTCAAATACGTACATTGACCTCGTAGTAGAACAAAGAAGAGGAGTATTCTAAAGGGAATACCCCAAAAGGCGAATGGGCCCATTTATCCTATTGATAACTCATGTTGTTAAATTAATATTAATTTCTTAATGCTAAAATACTTCAAGTGAGAATGTTTTTGTCTAAATGGAAATTCTAATAACTCTTGTTAAATTAATATTTATTTCTTAATGCTAAAATAATTCAAGTGAGAATGTTTTTGGCTACTTGGAAATTCTAAGTGTCTTAGTTTGATGATGCTTATTATTACATCCATATTTTCCACTTTCAGGATTCGGGGTTAAGATTTCACTATGTTGCTGCTGGAGAAAGGGGCAGACCACTCATGCTGCTGCTTCATGGATTTCCAGAATTCTGGTAAACTTACCAACTAACTTTTTTTTTTTCTTTTGCATTAACACTTACCATTCTGACTTAGTCCATTTGGTGTGGCTGTGAAAGAACAGGTTGGTTTTTTTTCTGGGTCTGGAGGCTGGGAGGTCCAAACTCAAGGCACAAGAGCCGGTGTGAGCTGCCATGTATTGAGTCATCACATGATAGAGGGTGGAAAGGCAGAAAGCAGCCGAGGGTGAATTAAATGCCATCATGAGTTTTGCAGGGGCAAACATTTTAACTGTAGAACTCACCATACACTTTCTTGTAAGGACAGATCATTTCCCAAGTTGATTACTCCTGAATGTTCCTGAAGTCACAGCAATGGTTTCCCTCCTAACCTAAAAGCATGCAGACACATGACCATCCTAATGTTTTTTGAGACAGCGTCTTGCTGTGTAGCGCACAGGCTAGCCTTAAACTCAAACCCCTTCTCTTTCAGCCTCCCAGCTGCTACACTTACAGGTGTGCTCTGCCACCCCTAACTCTGCCTTCCCCTCTGAAGATTAAAAATGTCTTCTAATGTTTCAATTTCCTGAAATTTCAAGTTATAAAACATTTTCAGCAGAGTAACTACTGTGGATAAAATAACATACAGCCTGAGGGAAGGTAGGCAGTCTGAGCAAACCATGGCCTCGGAGTACTTGGCAGGAAGCTTTTGGCTTGTTGAAAAGGCAGAGGGAAGACATGGCCACAGGAGCATATGAACGTAGGCTCTATTAAAGACCTAAATGTTTTAAAGTTAAAAAAAAAAGCCTATAGCTAAAAATTTATAGTGGTTAGTATTCTAGTCTATTTGTTGATTAGAATAAATATTTGTGTGGTTAGAATAAAATGCCAGAACAGAAATTTAGGCCAAGATGTTCAAGCTTAAATCCTTGGGAGATTCAGTGTCTGGTGAGGGCCCAGTCCCTTTTTCCAAAATGCTGCCTGGTTGCTTTGTCCTTCAAAGGGATTAATATCATCTCCTCCTGTGGTAGAAGGACAGGAGGAAAGGGAAGGGGTTAGCTAATTCTCTTGAGTGCTGTACTGGGTTAAGTTGTTCATATCATATATGAGGGCTCTGACCTCGTGACTTAATCCTTCTTTAAAAGCCTTTCTCTTAATACTATTGTGGTGGTTTGAAAGAAAATGACCACGAAAGGGAGTGGCCTTGTTGGAGGAATGTGTCACTATGGGGACAGGGTTTGAGGTCTCTTTTGCTCAAGCTTCCCTCAGCATGACTGTCAGTTGACTTCCTGTTGCCTGCAAGTCAATATATAGCATACTCTCAGCTCTGCATGCCACCATGCTCCCCATCATGATGATAATGGACGGAACCTTTGAAACTGTAAGCAAGCCACCCCAATTAAATATTTTCTTTCTAAGAGTTGCTGTGGTCATGTTGTCTCTTCACAGCAATGAAAACCCAAACAAAGATAACTGTCATTTTGGCACTGTTTCAGTATTTGAATTCAGGGGTGTTTACATAGGCAATACCAGTGATGGAAGTGGATATTTTCCATTCTCTAATGAGCCCAAAGGACCCAAATAAAAACGGATGAAAGAAACATCCAATTAAGAAAAATTAGCATATTTAAAAGAGATACAAGAGGCTAGGGTGAGAAGAAAGTCCTTTTTGATGGCAGAGGGGTATGACCTTCAGATGGTTCATGAACTAAATAGGATAGGGAGTGGATAAAAAGATGTTCTCTGGGTTGACTCAAAAGTAGAATATTGGCTAACATTTGGAAAGCCAAGATCTCTCTCTTATTGTCTCATGGTGTCTGGAATTCTACCATTGCAAATTCTTCACACTCTTTAGAGCTTAAAGATTTTGTGTCCTGATTTAAAAGCCGCTCTGAGAGCTTTTGTGGAGGCTCTAGCAGGAGCACAGCTTCCCACATACAACTGAGCAGGGCAAGTCCCTCCTCCAGTGGGGAAGTGTGTCCTCTTCTGCCCACCATGAAGCTTCAGGAGGTGAGGGAGGAAGCAGGTGCCCCACCTAGCCAGACAGATCAGCCACATCAACACTGGTGATAAATGGGGTGACACAATGTCACAGCAAGATTGCTCTTGCAACCTTAACATCTAGCTCTAAGAATATTACCTTTAGACAATTTGGTCATTATTTTATGAATGAAAGGGAGTCTATGGACAAGTGCATTGAGACTGTTAGTGTCCTAGAAAGTATTGGCATGGAAGAAAGTAATACAGGATGGCAAAGTGCTACCCATCACCTAATTTCTGTAGGTATCTTCCCAAGAAGACTTTCATACTTGAAGATCTCCACCCCACTCTGGGTTTAGCTGCCTGGATAAACTTGTCATTGTCATCTGTTCTTCCATCTGGAGACAACCTAATTAAGAGACAGAAAAACTCCCAGTGTAATTTGAGACANNTATAGGGACTCACCTCATGGAGTACATGACATGACCGCTTACTATTATACATTATTCTGAAGCATTAATCAAATTTGCCCCAGTAGCAAAGGCAGTGAGTCCACTTATGGTCACAGGAATGTCCTGGTTGGGTTTTGTAGTCAACTCAAAGAAGGGAACCTCAAGTGAAGAATTGTTAAGATCAAATTGCCCTGTGGCATGTCTATGAGCGATTTTCTCGATGGCTAATTGAGGTAGGAGGTCCCAGCTCACTATGGGCAGTACGGTGGCTAGGCAGATGGGCCTGGACTAGATAAGAAAGCTAGCTGGGTATAAGAGAGGGAGGAGTCTTCCTCCAAGGTTTCTGCTTCAGTTCCTGCCCTGACTTCCCTTGGTGACAGACTGTTACCNGAACTGTAAAGTGAAATAAACCTTTTCCTCCCCAAATTGCTTATGGTCAGAATGTTTTATCACGGTGACAGAAAAGCAAAATACAACAGGGACCCTAGATATCACTTATAATATTCTTGCAGAGGTGTTGTGAGAATAGAATCAAAGCATGTGAAAACCCCTTCATGTGGCCCCAGCAAATACTCAAAATCTGTTCATTTGGGGGCTGGGAAGATGGCTCAGTGGGTAAAACACCCGCTGCCAAGTATGAGGACCAGGGAATCCAACATCCTCTTCTGGTCTCTGCAGACAATCACACAGATGCATACACACAAAAGTAGAGAAAATAAAAAGAAAACCTACAATAATCATTGTACCATATGTACCAGAGTACCATATAGTCTAACGTACTATCTAGAGGTATCATTGTTCCTGAGACTGTTGAGAAGGGGCAATGTTTAATGTGTNCTGTTACATGGGGTACAAAAACAGCCAAATCCCGAATCTGCTTTCTTAAACCCTCAGGAAATGTTAGAGAAGATAACACATCTGTGGGAACTTTACTAAATCAGCCCAAAATATGGCTGTGTGTCCAAAGATGATTTTTCTCTTTCCTCTCCCTCAATTTGCATCTCTTTTAAAAATATTTTGAGCTGACCCAGGCGATTTCTGAGAGTCGCCTCCATGGCAGCTGTCTGGAATGCTGCCATCACTCACATGCGGAGGCAAGTGCACACTCCTCATCCTGAGCTCAGCACAGCAGTGACAGCCTCAGTCTATGGTAAGGACAGAAAGGATGCACCACACCTCAAAATGTCTGGCCTGATAAACCAGAGTCCTGAAATATTTTAACAGAAACAACAGGGGACGAGGTTGTCCTGTTGTTTGTTTTCTCTGCTATTGTCTAAAACTGTCAGAAAAGCTAGGCATGGTGGCACAGATCTGTGATCCCAGCGTGGAGAGGCCAAGACAAAGGAGCCTGAGGCCAGCTGGGTCTACATAGTGCTAGTACCAGGCCTGGGCTTCTAACAAGATCCCATTTCAGGAAAATAATCACAAATCCCCTATCGCACACAAAAAANTTTTAAGACAAAGAGTATAAAAATAGTTTTGTTTCAGTATCATAAGGTTTGTTGTTTTTGCAATGTGTGACAGAGGGGGTTATTTTTGTTTTATTTATGTGAACAAAAATGCCATCCATTTGTCACTACAGTGACTTCAGCTTTCATTTATGACTGAAATGTGAGTCGAATATGTTACTATTTATGAATTCCAGAAAAAGGATATTTAAAATTATTCTTTAAGGGCTGGTAGGAGGCTTAGTAGGCAAGGTGCTTGCTGTGTGAACATGAGAGCCTGAGTTCAAGCCCCAGAACCCATGTGAAAGAGCCAGGCACCACACTGAAAATCCCAGCATTGTGCAGGCAGACACAGGAGGTCCCCAGTTCACTGGCCATCCAGTCTAGCCTGATCTGCAAATATCAAGCCAGTAAGAGACTCTGCTTCAAAACAAACAAACCAAGGTGGAGGCTGTAAGATGGCTCTTGCAGAGACCTGAGTTCAGTTCCCAGCACCCACATCAAAGAGTTCATAACCACCTGTAACTCCAGCTCTAAGGAGACCTGAAACCCTTTTCATTTTGTAGACCAGGCTGGCCTCGAACTCACAGAGATCCGTCTGCTTCTGCCTCCCAAATGCTGGGATTAAAGGCGTGCCCCACCACCGCCCGCTGAAACCCTTTTCAGGACTCCACAGACACCTGAACACATATGCACATAATCCTCTACAAACACACACACACACACACACACACACACACTCATACACGCACACACATACACACAATATTAAGTAAGTCTTTAAAATTAAAAACAACAACAATAAAATACTGGCCGGGCAGTGGTGGCACATGCCTTTAATCCCAGCACCCATGAGGATCTCTGTGAGTTTTAGGCTGGCCTGGTTTATACAGTGAGTTCCAGGACAGCCAGGGTTACATAGGCATATGTAGCTATTCTGCTCCTTCTGTCAGGAAGATTTTCTTTGGGGGAGTTTTCTTTGGTTCTAACATTCCAGCATTTTGTTGAGGATAAAGGGTGATGTACTCTCTCCTGTAACTGCTTCTCAGCTAAAATAGGGATGCCATTGTCAGGGCCCAGGAAGGCTGGATTAGTCAAAGGCCAGGAGGGGAGTATGGCAATGGGGTATCATCCGAAGATATTGTGCTGACCCAGATGAGGAGACAGGGGGCAAGCCCATAGAGTGGACTGGTTTACATCGGTCTTCNGCAAGGCCAGGGTTTTCTGGTTTTGTAGGACTATGTGTGGCTGGTGTTGTGTAGATCACCTNTGGAGCAGTTTACAGTCCACAGCTGATTTCTGGACGGTGTCTACCAGCTGAGTGGAACTCTGCCAAGTCAAATGCAGACCAGGGACAGAAGTTAAAGAACTTAAAGGAAACTATTATATTTGGAGTTTCCCCCTCGGGGATAGGCAGTAGGCAGGGGCGTCCAGGCCGTGGATTAACAGGGGTGCTTGTCTGGACCCCATTTGACTTGTGAGAGGATCCANGTCTTACGATTTCCTCGGCTCCCTAAAGCCTGCACTATCAGTTTGAGATCTGAACTGAAGTCCACATTGTAGAAAGAGCAGCTAACAGGTGTCTGTAAAACAGCTGCAGNAGACACATGCCTTTGAGTCATGGCAAAAGCTATAGCTTTGGCTTAAAAGGCATGAACATTCTTTTTTTTTGTTCTGTACAGAGGGCTGGGTATATTGGAGAGAGATGTTTTTAGTATGATGAGAAGCATCTTTAATTCTATACTCAGAAAACAACCAAAGGAAATTTAAAATCTTGAGCTTATGACTGATAATAGTCGTCAGTACTTTCCCAGATTATCAGAATTCTATTGATCAATGTTTAAACTCTGAATTTTTGAAATCTTAGAATAACAATAGTATAGAGGGGGAAAGAAATCTGAAACATCTCTCATTTTAAATCATTTTTTATATCTGTATAACTTGTATTTACATACATCAAATTATTTTCTTAGACCCTTATAACTTATTAAAGTTTTTATATACTCCAATGTTTACAACTTAAATTATTTTTAGACCTTTATAATTTATATAAGCCTTAAATTTTTTATCTAACCATTTACCACATATATATATACTACTACTTATTCAACTACTTATATATGTTTTATATATAAGTTGATTACTGAGAGCAGTCATTGCAAAGCAAGTTCTTTTAAATAAAAGAATAGTAAAAGTTAGAGCTGAAACCTGTTTATCCTTTAATATAAAGCCTGTTAGTAAGGCAAACCTTTGTTTTTAGTTACTTGTTTTAGGCTTTACCTTGAAAACACACACACATTTATAAACATATATATTTATACCTACACATAACTACATATATGACCAAATAAAACTTATTCTTGTAAATAAATTCCATTTGTACTTAGCATGGCTACAAGTATAATTCTGAACACAGTAAAGAATTTGATCATTTATAAAGTAACTGGCTATTAACTTGCATGTCTTAATTATTTTCAACAGTTTACAAGTTAATAGCTTTTTATATGATTAAGACTGGTGCCAGGTGGTGGTGGCACACGCCTTTAATCTCAACACTCAAGAGGCAGAGGCAGATGAATCTCTGAATTCAAGGCCAGCCTGGTCTACAGAATGAGTTCCAGGACAGCCAGGACTACACAAAGAAACCTTGTCTCGAAACAACAACAACAAAAAACAAAACAAAACAAAAAAACAAAGATTATGACTGTCAACTCTTCTTTTCTGGTCCTTTCATAGTGTACCATTACAGAATATCATGGTTTCTTGTATGACCCAGATTATCAAAATAGCTAAAGCTTAATAAAGTTAGCAAAGACAAGAAGTCTAGGCATACATTCTTAAGTCAGTCTCTGTTGGCCTGGATAGACCTTAGGTAAGGAGAAAAATTTTATGGGCTCTTTGCCAGACTGCTTAGGTCATTGTCTTGCTGCATCACAAGATAGGAACATTCTAGTTTCTAATGTTTAGTGTTTGGTATTTATAGTTACAGCCCTAACTCTAGTTGGCTGGCAATGACGTTGGGTGTTCGGGATTTCAGGATAGCCCCCAAGCCTTTCTCAGGGTGAGCTTGTAAACAAAGAAGGTGTCTTGGGTTGACATACTTCAGTTAACAAGAACAGTTAGTCAGAAGCAGAACTACAGAAGTTAAAAAGCCAAGTTAGTATGTATGGAGACTTTTCCAGAATTATGAACTCTGATGGATTAGGTCTTTGTTTTAATTTTAACTGGTGATGCTATCTACATCTTAAGATTTACAGCCTGGCCAGGTGGTGGTGGCGCATGCCTTTAATCCCAGCACTCGGGAGGCAGAGGCAGGTGGATCTCTGTGAGTTCAAGGCCAGCCTGGGCTACCGAGTGAGTTCCAGGAAAGGCACCAAAGCTACACAAAGAAATCCTGTCTTGAAAAACCAAAAAAAAAAGATTTACAGCCTGAATGGTAAGATCACCTATGTATACATTTCCAATTATCAACTTTGTATTATAAGTTTTAAGTCACAGATTCTACAGATTTTTAACCATACTCAGTAAATCTTGAGGTACAGAAAGTGCACATGATAGGCATATAAATCTTGAGATATAGTTTATATCTTAGCAAAAGTTTTAGGCAGTTAAATTAAACCAATAGTCTAATTTTTTAGCCACTCTGACTTGTTTTTGTTATTGTTGTTTTGTTTTGTTTTGTTTTGTCTTATCACACAAGTCAAGTAGCTGACCTGACATAGGACAGAAACTTTCCAATTCCAGAGCCAATAGAGCAGAACAGCAGAAGACAATATTTCAACATTATCCATGCCCAAAAGACATTTCCAGTAACCAGAAAACTCAAAGATAAGAAATTCTGAGCCTTGGCTATCAAAGTAGCCATGGCAAGCCGGGGCAGAGGTCAGTGGCAGTNGATTTGGGCCTGAGTGGGGGAAGTGCACAAAGCTGCCCAGGGTGGCATGCTGGGGAGGGGATGACCACATTGCCCCAGCTCACTGGCACGGGAGTGGCAGCAGATAAAGCTTGGTCTGGCTCCCATGTCCACCTGTAACTAGAAAAGATTAATTAGGACATAGAAACACATACAAGGGATGGAGACAGCAAAAACATAACCAGTAAACACAGAACCTACAAGAGACTGAGACAGCAAAAATGAAACCAATAAACACAACATAGAACATACAAGAGGTGGAGACAGCAAAAAATGAAACCAACAAACACAGAACATAGAACATTCACACAGTCAGAAGAGACTGGTCAAAAAGAAAAAGTGGTGGCCACCTTCATTCATACATTCAACTGGGCCTGACTGATTTACATTTCATCTTCCAGTATCCAAACAACCAGAACCAGGTGGGTGGTGTGACTTCTCACCATTGCCCTGAACAGGAGAGTAGTGTATCACCAGACACCTCTCCCTGCCCCTACAAAACCCCAGATCAAGGTCCCACAGAATCAGAACTGATGTCACAGAAATGTTCCTATGACTTACCAGGGGAAGCCTCCATAGACAGGCATTTGTTGGTTTCTTTTGATGCAGCCATTCGCTCAAGCAGTCTGTCAAACTAAAGGCGTGCCCCAGGCCCTTGTAATATCATCAAGGTGCACACCTCCTAAGGAGCTGCTCTTCAGTCCCAGAGGCCCAGAGGGAAGGGTCTGGCTTCCAAATTTGGGTTTGGGCCTTGATCTTGATGGGGCCTCCAAATGTTAATCCCACAGGTAGGAGGAGAAAGACCACTAACACAAATCTTGGCCAAATTAATTAAAGCAAGATTTTTTTATTTATGTACACANGCTGTCTCCCCCTAAGGTGTGGTTCAGGAAATCAGCATTGGACATGGGGAAGATAAGGGTTTTTATAGTTCAGAAGTAGGGAGTTCCCAAATGGTGGGTTTGGCAAGCAAACAGGCGGGGTTACTGGGTTATGTAAGCATAAGCATAATACGTTAGTCATAACAATCGCCTGAAACAAAGACATGGCTACAAGGTGGTCATAAGAACTTGTTGAATTAAAGGCATGGTTGCTGTTTCCTGAAACCATTTGCAGTTAAGGTTATAGGTGGAGTATAGCCCAATCTTTGAGAAACAGAGATTTAATCATAAACAGGAATGAACCAAGTTTATCTTTACTATAAGACGGCTTTCAAGACCAAGATGGAGGCAGGCTGGTACATGTGTGTATGCACAGACATACATACACATGATTAAAATAAAACCAATCTTTAGGAAAAGAAGATGAACCTGTGATAACTTAAGAAATTTTTTTCTATAGAGACAATCATAAACCATGGGTGCAAGCCAGGATATCAGAGCAGTTAGTTGCCAAATGTCATCAGAACTGGCCAGTTGTAATGATCACAGGGCTTCAGCCAAGTCCAAGATGTCCCTGCTGGCCAGCCATTCCCCTTTGCACTTCATAAGAGAACCACAGAAAAAAGCATCATAACCCTTAGAACTAGAAAAGCATTTAGATATTTTGACAAAATTCTTAAGCTTATCTTCCTTATTATTTTTTAAAGGATTGTAATGTTTTATTCCATCTAGAAATTCAATCTGTAAGATAACTGTTCTTAGTAAGATTATAAAATACATATCAATTCAATTTTTGTATCTAATACTTTGTAGTTTCTATAAATTCTGGCCCCTTGTTATAAATTTCTGGAGAGAGGGCGGAGATGAGTTAGAGGCTCTTTCTCACATGGCTCTTTTTTCTGTCATAATATGCAACTATGTAACTTTTTTTTTAATAAGAGGAGTTTTTTTTTGGTTATTTTTGAGACAAGAACTCATGTAACCAGAGCTCACTATGTCACTGTGGATGACCTTGAACTTCTTTAAAATTTTTGTTCATTTAATTTTATGTGTGTAGGTATATATTAGTGAAACACATACTTTCAGTGCCCACAAAAGGCAGTAGAGGGTGTTAGGTCCCCTAGTACTGTAGTTAGGGATGGTTATGAGCCACCATGTGGGTGCTGGGAATAACCCAGTCTTCTGAAAGAGTAGCCAGTGCTTTTCACCACTGAAGCCATCTCTCTAGCCCCTACATAGCTTTATAAAGAGTAATTTCTGACGTTTTCCACTTAGGAAGCCTTTACTGTTCCTTGTTGGTTGGTTTTAAGACAGGGTGTCACTGTGCTGGCCAATCAGAANTCCTGGGTCAGTGCCTCTCTCCATGCTCATGTTACTCTTGATATTAGCCAACATTATTCATTTTGGTATGTGTGCATGTGTATGATGTGGCACATGCCTGGAGGGGAGAGGAAAAACTATGGGAATGGGTTTCTCCTCCTACCATGTACAATCTTGGAGTCAAGCTCAGGGAGTCATTATTTCTGGGAAGCAACTTTACCCACTGTCTCCTTGGGCCAACATTCTTAATGTTTCTTCTTCCCTTCAGGTATTCTTGGCGTCATCAGTTGAGAGAATTTAAAAGTGAATACAGAGTTGTTGCACTGGATTTGAGAGGCTATGGAGAGTCAGATGCACCNACGCATCAAGAGAGTTATAAACTGGACTGTCTCATTGCAGACATAAAGGATATTTTAGACTCCTTAGGTAGGTTAGCCTTTTAAAAATTATTTATGTGTGTGTATGTGTCTCTGTGTCTGTGTGGGTGGATGCACACATGTGTACACAGGTACCTGCAGAAGAAGGTGTTGGAGTCTTTGGAAGGTCCAGGTGTTTGTGAGCCTGCCCTGGGCACTGGGATCCTAGAGCAATAAACACACTTAACACCTGATACAGCTCTCTAAAAAATCATTAGTTCTTTTTTGAAGATCTATTTATTATTTCTGTTTTTTGTGTTTGTTAGTGTTTTGCCTACATTTATGTATGGGTATTATGTGCATGCCTGGTTCCCATAGAAGCCAGAAGAGGGCACCAGATCCCCTGGAACTGAGATCAGTGTGGTTGTGAGCTGCCGTGGGTGCTGGGAACGGAACCCAGACGTTCTGCAAGAACAGCCAGTGCTCTTCATTGCTGAGCCCTCTCCCTAGTACCATCATTAATTCTTTTAAAGAAAGTGACATTTAATTAACTGTGAACTGACCACTTCTTTTCTCGGGAGGATCTTTTGTATCTAGTTAAACTGTTACCAAGATCCTGGCTACATCATTCTGAGTATACAACCCAAACTGTTTGTGTGAGGAACTTAAAATTCTGCATCCCGAGCATCCAGCTAAGAATGACTTTTAGAACCTGCATTTAAAAACATAACTTTCTTAGGACTACAGCTGGTGTTCAGTGACAGGCTACTTGGCTAGCATGCCCAAGATATTGGGTTCCATCCCTGGCATATCAAAAATAGTGAACCACAAATGGACAGACAGAGTTTTCCTCTCTTCTTTTGGTAGAATAAGAGAAGGAGGGGGGGTCCCATTTGACTGGGACAAAAATAGATACAAGGCAAACTGTTTATCATTTTAAGAAAATTACACCCAGAAAGTTTCTCTCTTCAGAGTCTATACCTAAATACTCATTTTAAAACCAGTATAAGATACAGAGGCACTTACACAGTCTCTCTCGTATCTATCAACTACAATACTGTGTGAGGAACCTCCCCAAACTCA
This sequence comes from Neotoma lepida, assembly GCA_001675575.1. Classification (NCBI taxonomy): domain Eukaryota; kingdom Metazoa; phylum Chordata; class Mammalia; order Rodentia; family Cricetidae; genus Neotoma; species Neotoma lepida. Next base: position 166,103 of record LZPO01055195.1, read on the forward strand.
GGGAAAGACAGCCACGTTATTTATTCCTAAGCTCAGGGTTCTACAGGCATCTACAGGCTGGGTGTAGGTCAACATAGGACTGGTGGGCTTCTCTGTATGAGTTGAGCTGCGGCCCAAGCCAAGGAGATATGTAGGAGCAGCGGGGTGGGGTGGGGTGTCTTCTCCAGGTGACAGCAGAAATGGTAAGAAGCTGAGCCCAGCCACATGCGTGTATTTCAAGTTTTGGCTACCAGCCCACAAGGCAAAGCAAGTCACATGGTCACCAGAACCAAAAGTCAAGTCATGCAGCCACCAAGGGACCAAAGCCTGTCATATGTCCAAGTCCAACATCAAAGAGGCACTTAGTATATTTCTTGTATCCAGTCTACAAACCTCACTTTAACTAAAGAAACGAAACAAAACAACTCCGTGCTGCTGTTGGTGTGTTTATTTACATTTATGTTGGGAGAGGCACATGGCTGTGGAAGTCAGTTCTCCGTTATCTCCGTCTACCATGTGGATTCTGGGGGCCAAACTGAAGTCCTCAGGCTTGGCAGCAAGTGCCTTTACCTGCTAAGCCATCTTCTTGGCCCAGCCATTCGGTATGTTTAAAATAACTCCAGGGTGGGGGGAAGAGGAACATCATTAAATCAAGACTATAAGACCATCATAATATAATTAAAGTATAGATCCGGTCAGTAATTTTAGAGGAATAAAAGGTGGATGGAGCCTGAGTGCCATCGGCAGTGTATTTTTTTGTTTAGTTTAGTTTGTGTGTTTTTTTTTTCTGAATCTGACATAATAACACAGATTCTGGCATTGATTTCAATTATATATGCTTCATTCAGATTTGCCAATAATTCACTTAGAATAGACCTGAATTTGTCATCACAAAATCCTATAGCCAAATCAATAATAGAAACAAGAAGACTGGGGGGGTGTTTGCAAGTGTATGTGTATATGTGTGTGTTACTTAAGTAATGGTGAGAAATGCCAGAAAGAAATTGCAAATGAGTCTTATCCATATGCACAAAGGAAATTCTGTAGGGATCTCTAATAATCAATATCTTAAATCCAATTCAAAATATCATTATGATTACTCTGAATGAAACTTNTACATTCATGTGTCCTTTAATGATAGGATATGTTCTGAGAAATGCATCAGGAAGCAAATTTGTCCTTATGCCAATATCACAGTGTGCTTAACACAAGGCCAGGAGGCATACATCCATCACAGAATGTGGTCTCCGTACAACCAAGATAATTAGTAAACATGAGGTGTATGAGGTTCTTGCTGGCATACCACAACATACTGTTTTATAGTAAATGGTTTTTATAGTTTGAGGAAGGACACTCTAAAACGGCAATGAAAATAATATATTAATAATATAAACCATGCACTGTATCACTAAGACAGCTAACATTCAAACTCTACCCCCAAATAATCTTATTTATAACCTACTTATGTGCAGTCTCTACCACAGCTTCCAGATACAGGTCTATAAGACCAAAACTGAATTATTTCAGATTTTTTAAGAATACTTTTTATTTATTTCCCCTCCAATTCCCCCTGGTCCCTCACATTCCTCCTGTCATGTCTCCTTCATGAATTCTATTTTTTAAACGCATTAAGTCCAATTAGTATTGACATTTGCACATGGTGTGGGGCCCAGCACCCAGAGCATGCGCAATCTAACAGCAGCCACAGCCCTGAAAGAAAAATGACCCCAGTCTCAGAAGCCGTTCTTTGCCCCAGCAGCCAGCCCTGCTTCAGCGCTCTCAGTTGCTAATAGCTCCTCAGGAAGGGTAGAGTCCCATGAGCCACTCTGAATTGTGTGCATGAGGTAACCACAGCTGCAGCGAGTTCGTGAGCGCTATGGTTGAGTCGTCTGTCTAGAAGACGGCATTCCGCAGTGCTATTCTCCATCCTCCAGCATTCCTATTCTTTCGCCCCCTCTTCCTTGACGTTTCCTGAGCTTTGGTGGGGATAGGTTTACATAAAAGCTCCATTTAGGACTGAGCCCTCAACAGTCATCTGTTCTCAGTGCTTGGCCCAGTATCTAACGTACAAACAAGTTTTAGAACTACTGGACCCAGTAGCTCTTTATTTTATTTTATTTTCTTGAGACAGTATGCTATGTAACCCAGTCTGGTCTTGGATTCCTGCTTCTGCCATCCAAGTATACTGGGAAATAAAGAGTGAGACACACACACACACACACACACACACACACACACACTTTTTTAAATGTGTATAATCTATAGAGGATAGTGGGTAAGATAGTGGTAANACACACACACACACACACACACACACACACACACACTTTTTTAAATGTGTATAATCTATAGGATAGTGGGTAAGATAGTGGTAAGAATAGTTTCAGAAATGTAACTCTTTTGTGTGAGATAATGATGTCACCACCTGTTTCTTTACAATGATGCCAACATGTTTTTCTTGGTCACAGGGTACAGCAAATGTGTCCTGATTGGCCATGACTGGGGAGGCATGATTGCCTGGCTGATCGCCATCTGCTACCCTGAAATGATAATGAAGCTCATTGTTATTAACTTCCCACATCCAAGTGTATTCACAGGTGAGTTAAACTTGTATTAACCCACTTAGTTCCCTATCATCATCTTGGATGATGACATCCAAGCAAAATTTGGTTAGCACAATCTTTTTAAAAATTAAATTCGCCTGGGCATGGTGGTGAATATCTGTAATCTCAGCCCTTGGGAGGCGGAGGCAGGAGGGTGGCGAGTTCAAGGCCAGCTTGAGCTACACAATGAGACTCTGCCTCAAAGACAGGTAAATAACAAATAAATAAGTCAATAGATATATAAATAAGTAAAGTTAATCCACTAAGCTGAGATGATACATGACATCAGATACCTTAATTTGGTTTTTTTTCAGACAGGGCCTTACTTTGTAGCCCAGGCTGACCTGAGCTTTCAATACTCCTGCTTCATCCTCCCAAGTGCTGGGATTAGAGGCATTTGCCATCAAGCCCAGATCTTAGTGTGTGTATATGTGTGTGTGTGTGTGTGTGTATGTGTGTGTGTGTGTGTGTGTGTATGTGTGTGTGTATGCACATGTATGTGTATCCGGGATCAAGCCCAGGTCTCTACAATCGCTAGTGAGGTACTCTACCACCAAGCTACAATGCCAGCCTAATACTTTGGTTTTAAACTTTCCTGAAAACAAATCTAAGAAAATTTAGCTTCTTATTTGCTTGTATAATTTCATTCTTTTTTGGACAATATTTCACTTAACTTGGAGAGGGATAAGGGAAGGAATGTGGTGGCATACTTTGAAAGTCATGAATCCTGGCAAAAAGAAATTCTCTTTTCTGAGTACTTTAGCTGTTGAATGCAAAAGTATTTCTAATCCTCAACTGACCTCAGGACTCTTTATTCTCTTAAAATTATTAAAGAGGAGAGTCTGTTTATCTGAGTTATATCTAAAGTGGTTACTGATTAGTAAATTAAAACTGGGATATTTAAAATATATTTATGTCTCCACTCATTTCAAAAATTTATTACAGGTTCACATAAACACTGTATTTTGATGAAAAACTAACTCGACTACACAAAAGTACTAACTACACTAAACAAATTTTAGTGAAAATTTTATATTTACATTCATATTTAAAAGCTTCACATTTTACAGATCCCTTTAATTCTGGCATAATAGAAGACAGCTGGGCTCTCCTCTCCGCTTCTGCCTCCAATCTGTTGCAATACGCTCCCAGAGCAGAAGTGTGAGAAGAAATCTGGCCTCACACAAACTTGTCATCAGAAAAGGCAGGAGTGTTTTCTTATCTGCGTCTTCTCCTTCTTCCACCCAGCCCATGTCCACCCCCAAATTCATGGCCTCCTCTTCCTTAACCATTTGTTGTTACATATACATGTGNNTGAAGAAAAATATAAACATGACCACTGAGTCTGTTCAGTGTTGCCTGCATGCTTACGTTTCTAGGGCTGGCCACTTGGTATTGGATAACCATTCACAAGACTAATTCTCTCTCAGCGGTTATAGCTCTTCATCCAGGGCTGGGGTCCTGTGAGATTTCTCGCAACTCTATTGGGATGTCAGCTGGTGTTGGAATTGTTCAGGTCTTGTTTAGGCAGGCCCCATTTTGTTGAGATCTCATGGGTGTCGCTCCCCTGTCATAGCTCAAAGAGACACCCTCACAGCCGACCTGATCCCTCTTCCCTGATATCTCTTGAGCCTTTGGTGCAGGAGTTGTACTGCAGATCTACCACTTGGGGCCGAGTATCCCAAGGTCAGTTGTTCTCTGCATTTTGACTAGTTGCGGCCTTTTCCAATAGTCTCTGTCTGTTGCCAAAAGCAGCTTTGATGAAGTGAGAAGTGAGAGCTGCACTTAGCTGTGGGTGTAAAGACTGCAGGTAGGGATTATACTGGTCTGGGAAATGGCAGCAGTAGGTTCTCCTCTAAGACCCATGACCTCACTAGCCATGTGAGGCTGGGAAGGCTAGAGTGCTCTAATAAACTTTCAAATGATTGAAAAATCATTTCATAAGCAAGAATGTGACATAATTACATTGAGATCTCTGGCTCTCTATAGCACTCTTACCCTCTGAATTATTTGAATCATCGTGCATTGAAACATCATTGCTTGTAAAGGCATGCAGATCTTCAACAAGTTGATGTGTTTTTAAAATCACATTTAACTAATTCACCCCTCATCTACACAGAAAAGTCTTCAATATTGAAAAATTTTCTAGCTCCTAGTAGCAGATTAAAATGTTTTAAAAATCCTTATTTTCAATTGGAAACCTGAATTGACAACAGATACTGTGGATTGTTTTTCTTTTAAGTAGCCCATTGTGGTCATTTTCTAGAGATTATTGGGTGGGCCTGGTGGTCTATACCTTTAATCCCAGCTTGAGGCTAGCCTACTCTACATAGAGTTTCAGGGCTACCTAATGAGACCCTGTCTCGCCGGGTGGTGGTGG
>LZPO01055195.1:175837-191287 GCA_001675575.1 Neotoma lepida
TTTAAGCTGCCGGGCTTTTGTCTCCAGTTAGGAAGGTGAGGGAGAAGCTGGCTATCTTGGAAGGTCACTACTTTTGTTACCTAGCATGGCCCCCGTACACACCTATTAGGGAATCTGCCCAAGTCCTAGTCCTTCTTTATAGGTGGGCATCTCTTTTTAGAACACTTCTGATGGAGAGGTAGGCACTGTGAGTTCCAAGTGAGAAAGTTAGATAGCAGCAGAAATGGAAGCCCAAGAAAGAAAGGAACCTGTAAACAACGCAAGCACTGAGTATTGCTCCCCGGGTGTCAGTGTGCCATAGCTCCTACCACAACCATCTTAGGAGTTTGTGGAATGCTTCTTGGATGCCTCAGACAGTGTTAGCTGTTGGGGAAGGTTTAAAAAAAGAGTAATAATAATATCACTGGAAATAATTCCATGTATATCTTTGACAAGTGAGGGCCCTTTGCTGAGGTTGGGTGAGGTTCTGGAGAATGAACCCAATTAACTCAAAGCCTTGAAAATGCTAAATGCACCCTAACTACTGAGATGTACCCCAGCCAATAAAGGCTTTTAAAAATACATAACTCTAATACCACTATCAAACCTAACAAAATGAGTAGCAACTCCCTAATATCATGTGTTCAAATTTCCTTCAAGATTTCAGTTGTCTTGATATACTTCATTTTTTCTGAACCAAACGAGGGCCACAGGTATTGTATTTGGTTGTTATGTTTATTTGTTTGCTCTTCTTTTCTCTTCTTTTCCTTCCCCTCTGCCTCTGCCCCCACCCCCTTTTCCTTTCTTTGTTTTTAAGAGACTCATTGTATTTCCCAGGTTGTTTTTAAATTTGGGGGCTCAAGGAATCCTCCTGCCTCATCCTCCTGGGTAGCTAAGACAACAGGGGCAGACTAACATACCTAGCTGCTACAACTTTTGAAATTGTTTCAAGTTCCTTGTTTCTTTGCTTTTCTTTTAAACATCTCTTAGCAGGGCATGGTGGCACACACCTGTAATCCCAGCACTGGGGAGGCAGAGGGCAGAGGGCAGAGGCAGTAAGATTGGCACAAATCTGCGTCCAGCCTGGTCTACACAGTAAATGTCAGGCCAGCCAGACCCTGTCTTAATAAACAAACATGCAAACTTAAGTTGAAGCAACCAGATTGCTCGCCCTGAGGCAGGATGCACAGTTGGGATTTACTAGCTGCTTTTAGGTGGTGCTGTTTAACTTGACCTAATAGCCATGGCTTAATTATATTGGGTTTTAATTTGATAAGGATTTTCAAAAGGCAATACTATACATTTCCTTGTGAGTCCTCTCAGTGAAACCTGTTGTGTTTGGTTGTCTCCATTTTAGTTACATGTTAGCCCAGCCCAGCCACAATTTCCTGGCACTGTGCCAAATTTATGTTGCTACTGGTAATCTAGTTTTATTATTTCAGTACAGTATGCAAAATGGTGATTTTCTAATTCTATCATTCTGCTTTTATCAACTGGAACTTTTCACATCTTTTTGGTGGTTTTTAAATACAAAATAACAGGATGAATATTTCATGTAATGAGTATATATTTGATATGCCAATAAATACTAGTCATTATTGTTTTGGAGGCCCACATTATTTCATATGAGCCAAGTGGAAGTCCCTGTAGCTTGACTTCTATGTCTTTGTTACATAATCACTTAAAATGATGATAGTTAATATTTAACTCAGGAACCTATTACTTCCTGTCCCGGTCTGGAATCATCCATTTATCCAAGAAACTGTCATTCCACCTAGTGGGAAATGGTATTTAGAGACCACAGTTTGGATGTCAAAGTGATCATTTTTTATGGGGTTTCTAGATACTTTTATCAGACAAAATTTGTTTATAGTTTTTAGAAAGAAGAAATGAATCATGAAATCTTGCTTATATCTCCGAAGCAAACTTACAACAGGATTTTAATTAACTTCTTTGATGCTATATAAAACATCTATATCGTTCCATGTTAGGGCTTGGACAAAGCATACTTAGAGCAGTCTTGCTTTTCTGTCCATCCACCCTGCTCTCGCCCTCTCTCATAGGAGACCATCTTATTTGTTTATCTATTTTTGTAAAATACAACCTAGCCTATAATGCATACATGTATTTATGTGTAAACAACTGTAAATGTGAGTGTTGTGTGACATTCAGAAAGGAGATCAAGAAAGGGTAAAGCCATGAGAAAGGGTGGAATTCAGGGAAAGAATATACCATTTGCAGAGGATACAAGTGAACTGTTTTTCTAATTTCAACTGTTGTACTTTTCTTCCTTTTGAGATAACTTAATTATAATATTTCTCCCTTCCTCACTCCAAACCCTCCCATATGCCTCTCCTTGAAATTTATGGCCTCTTTTTCACTACCATATACATATATATATATATATATGGATATATATATATATATATATCCTATTCCTTCCAAATAATATTGTTGTATGTGTGTTTTCAGAGCTGACCATTTGGCACTGGACAACCAGTTGGTGTGCTCTTTTCTAGGGAGGGCCATTTCTCCCACCCCCAGCTTTCCTTAGTTGCCTGTAGTTCTTTGAGTAGGGTTGAAGCCTGTGGCCTTTCCCCCATCCAGTTGGCATGTCCATTGTTATTGTCCTGGTTCAACTCCTGTTTAGGCAGTCGTGTTGGTGAGACTTTATGGGTGTAGCTTCTGATATTACTAGGAAACACAATCTCACAGCAAATTCCCCAATGCTCTGGCTCTTACAATCTTTCTGCCCCTTCTTTGACAGTGTTCCCTGAGCCTTGAATGTGGAAATATTTTGTAGATGTATACACTAGGATTGGGCTCCACAACTCTGCATTTTGATTGGTTGTGGTTTTCTGTAATGGCCTCTGTCAGTTGCAAAGAGACGTTTCCTTGTTGAAGCATGAAGACTGTATATATTTATCAGTGGGTATAAGGATGAACATTTGTATATTGTTACGGATTTTGCTGGATTAGTAAATTAGAGGTTGTAGACCCTCCTTTAATAACCATGACTTCACTAGCTTAACTGAGTAGTTAACTAGGTTTCTAGGACCAGTCATGGTATTCCTCTTGTTGAACAGGTCTTAAATTCAATTAGACAGCAGCTAGTTACCACCAAAGTATGTGTGCCCTTACTATACCCTTAGTATTATCATGTCACACTGATTCTTGATGTGGTTTGCAGATGTTATAGCTGGGTAGGACTGTTGGTGGCTTCCCTTCTTTGGAAGCTTGCATGGTGCCTGCTGATACCATGAAAGCTAGTCCTCAGGGAGGGGGCATTCAGGTCAGTTCCCACTCAGGGGTCTCTGTGCCCTGTTTCTGAAGTGCATGGTGTCTTCCGCACTAAGGGTTTACCATCCACCTCTGGGGGGTAACAGCAAAAGCCTGAATGATTTGGGAATCTTTTACACAGCCCTGGGTAATAACTCAAAAGGTAGCATCTCATGTTTGGTGTTGCGATTTTTGTGAGGTGGTCTTTGGCTCTTGGAGGGAGCACTGCCAATCCAAATCCAAATAGATGTATAGGATTACATGTCTATAATACATGGGATTACATGTATCATAGGTTTTTATTTTTTAGGTAGTTAATGGTATGATTCTTTGCAGCTTTTTCAGACATCCTTGTTATTTTACCCACCTCCCACTGCTTCTGTATTTACCTCCCTCTCCCTCCCCTAAAGAACAACTCCTTTCCCATTTTCCTATTAGTTCACTTCTACCCTGCTATTCCCCCCTCTATTGCTCCCCAACTCCCCTATCCTGGCAAGGGTACTGTTTACTTTTCTGGTTGCTATAGCTCCTACAGGCTATGTACTCACATCTAATGATGTGGAGTTAGGAGCCTTCAATAAGGGAGAACATGTGGCTTTGGTCTTTTGGGGTCTGGGTTACCTCACTTGATGTGATTTTTTTCCCTAGTTCCATCGGTTCCTGTGTGTGTGTGTGTGTGTGTGTGTGTGTGTGTGTGTGTGTGTGTGTGTAGTGGAAAAGCACATAAAAATTTAATTGATAGTGGAAGTGTAAGTCCTTAGTTGAAGTTCCAGGGCTTCAGAATGTCCATTCTAACTATATAGAAGTTCACCAAATGTAGTTTGAGACTGGGCAAGAGTTTGTTCATGATTACCTTAACCTAGCTGAGTGATGCTTTTATTTGTAAGTTTTTTACAATAAAGTGATCCTTTCCCCCTGCTTACACAGTGACTAGTGGATAATAAATACTATTCTGCACCTTAGTGTTCTGTTTATTTTGTTCTTTTTTTTCACTCAGTAATGTAGCCTAGCGATTACTCCAGGGAAACATAGAGGTAGTCTCCATCTTCACCTGTATTAAGAGCACTTTATACACTATTACATGACTGTAAGAGAATTTATTCAACAAGTCCTCAATTGATGGGTATTGAGGGTTTTTTTCTGTTCATTTTCAATTACAAATAATGTAATTAATCACCTCATATATAATGCTATCTTACATTTTTGCAAGTGTGTTTTTGTGTAGAAGGACTTACATTAAAAATTGTTCCATTTTTGTTACTTGTATGTGTGGTGGATGTGAAGGTGAGAGAACAAAGTGCATTAGTCAGTTCTTTTTCTACCGTGTGGGGTCTGGGACTCAGACCCAGGTTATCAGGAGCCTCAGGATTCACATTTTAAACAAGCATGACAATGATTCTGGACAGGTGGTTTAGATCTGTGTGGAGAAATGATGGAATAGTGTGGTGCTTCCTGAAGTGTGGGTGAATCACTAAAGCAATTTAATAGATTGCAGTTAGGATTTTAAAAACCAAGTGTAACAAAACTGACTTGAAAATATCAACAAGTGTGATAATAAGACTAATGGCTATTTCTTTAAACTTTCACTTCATTTATTTATGAAACTGGTGGGAATAAGGGAATAAACTAAGTTGTGATGTAAAGTGTGTTTGTTACTCTGGTTTGAATAACTTTGTAAGAAGGAGCTTTCTGGCCACCAAACAGTAAGGAAGGCATTTTGGTAGGGGTACTACCTGGGAGGGTATTACAGAATGTGACTAGGCACCAAGAGAGAATGCTTTTCAGGAGGGTGAAATACACAAAGGGATTGAAAAGGAAGAATAAAAAAAGCTAAGAAAGCAGAATTGTGAAACCTTGAGATAGAGCAAAAATTAGGAGTTACCATTTCATATCAGCTACCATACCTCCCCATATATCAGCTACCATACCTCCCCACACATCAGCTACCATACCTCCCCATATATCAGCTACCATACCTCCCCACACATCAACTACCATACCTCCTCACACATCAACTACCATACCTCCCCAAACAACAGCTACCATACCTCCCCACACATCAACTACCATACCTCCCCACACATCAACTACCATACCTCCCCACACATCAGCTACCATACCTCCCCACACATCAGCTACCATACCTCCCCATATTAACTATCATATTACCTCCCCCATATTTTTGAAATAAGGCTTCATATAAGCCAGGGTGGCCTTGACTGACTTGTATATAGAAAAGATGATCTTGACTTCTGATCCTCTTGAATCTACTTCCGGAGTGCAGGGATGACAGGTATGTGCTATTGTGCTCAGTTTAAACAGTATTAGGGATCAAGCCACATTTTTGTGCATGGTGGCCTAGCACTCTACCAACTGAGCTATAATGCCAGCCCCTGGATCCCTTTAAAGTGAGAGATTTAGTTTATTATTAGACAACTGAAATTTTACAATTATTCTCTTTTTGCTTAAATTAGGCTTTGAAACACCTGTTCACCAGCCGGAGCACTGGCATCGGAAGGAAAGGATGTCGGCTGACGACAGACGACCTAGAAGCTTACATTTATGTCTTCTCGCAGCCTGGGGCACTAAGTGGTCCAATAAACCATTATCGAAACATTTTCAGGTCAGTATAATTTCTTTGGGGTTAAATAAAATATTTCAATCTAAAAAGATAATTTTTTTATTTTAAATTAAGTTTACCACTTATTCCCCCAGACATACCTCTCTCTCTCTCTCTCTCTCTCTCTCTCTCTCTCTCTCTCTCTCTCTCTCTCTGTGTGTGTGTGTGTGTGTGTGTGTGTGTGTGTGTGTGTGTGCACATTTGTATGTGATGGTGATGTGCTCATACCATACAGTGCCCATGTGGGTGTCATGACAACCTTGGGTGTCAGTCTTTACCCCTGTCATCTTGTTTGAAGCAGAGCCTCTTTTGTTTTTCTGCTACATACCTCAGACTAACTGACTCATGAGCTTCCAGGGACTGGCCATAGGAACGCTGAGATTGCAGGTGTTACATTACTTGTAGATTTGAACTCAGGTCCTCATACTTGTGTAGCCAGCACTGAGCCATCACCCCAGCCCCAAACACAATATTCTGATTCTTTCAATAAGCTTCTTTCATAGAAAATTTAAAACATGGAAAAGTAGAGAATATGATAGATTTCCCCCATGTGGCTGTTGCTTGTTTTATCCATAATTCTATCCACTTATTCTTTCCTTTTGAGTAGATTTGTTTTTATTATATTGCAATAACCATTATTAATTTACTCAAGAAACACTTTTAAGAACATTTTATGTCCTGGTCTGTCAAGGTACAATGCTGAGTAAAATAAGATGAGGACCCTGATCTCAACCTTGCCCCAGGTAGATAAATAACCACCATAATGAAGCCATGTAAGTTACAAACACATGGAGAAGCTTTGAAAGAAAGAGGTGAGAAGTGGGGAGATAATGTCTGAACAAAGAAGTCAAGGCCAGGCCAAGGCAAGGGGACTAGAAAAAGGGAACAGCAAGGACTGAGGCTGTGTGGGAAATGGACATGTGACCACAGGAGCACAAGTAGGCCAGTGTGGCTGGAGTACAGGGCTGGGGGGGGCAAGAAGAACATGGAAGGAGGGAGAATGATAGGAGTCGACTATTTGCAGTATTTTTAAACCAGAATATGCAGGTGGTGGACTACCAATTCAAAAGAGCCAGGAAAAAAGGAAAAAGAAGAGAAGAGAGAGTGATAAAATAGGACAACCAAAACAACAGTAGCAACCAGGCATGGTGATGTATGGTGTGTAATCCCAGCACTAGAGAGGCTGAGGCAGGAGGATCATAAATTCAAGGCCAGCCTGAGTTATACAATCAGATCATGTCTAAACAAACAAAAAAATCAGTATGTCAGTGTCTTGGTTTTTTTTCTGTTGTTGTGACAGAATACTCTGACAAAAGCTGTTTAAGGGGAGAGGATTTGTTTTCGCTCACAGTCCCAGGTTGTATAGATTATAATCCATCATGACCAGAAAGACAAAGGATCAAGAACTCCCCACCCCCAGAAAAGCGTGTTTTAAGTGACCACAAGAGGAAAAACATTCTTATCTTTCTGCCCTTTCTTATGTTCTTTGTTTGTTTTTACTATAACTGCTCACTAGAAAGACCTGCATGACCAGGAGGAAGTACTGTTATCTCCAAGAGATAGGAAGCCTATGGAAGGCAAAAGTCATGATTTGGTTTGGGTTATGCTGTCGTTTTTTTCTTTTGTTTTCTTCTTTAGACCAAGTCTCGCTGTGTAGCCCTGGTTGTCCTTGCACAAAATTCCATTTTATAGAAGCTAAAGACGATTGGCTTTGTGTGTGAGTGTATGTGTAGGTGTGTGTGTTCTTTAGTGTTGAGGATAGCCTGGGGTATCCCCGCTCAGAGCCACACATCTTGTTTTTTGAGCTGGTTTCTTACTGGNTAACTGGGGCTTGAGGATTAGACCAGGCTGGCAGGTCAGCAGACCCCAGAGAACTTGCTGCCTTGGCCTCCACAGATGATAAGTACAGGCTGCTATCTCTGCAGATTATAAGTANAGGCTGCCATCTCAGCTTTTTACACGGTGATGGAGATACAGGTCAGTTCCTTACTGACAAACTTTTATTAGATTCCCTTTTTTGCTTTCCTTGTTTATGGTGTTGTTAATTTGAGAGAGAGTCTCAACTTTGGCCCATACTGTCCTGGAATTCACTATGTAGCCCAGGTTAGCCTTGAACTTGGAGCGTTGGATCTCCTGCCTCTGCCTCTGGCGTACTGAGATTACATTCACCAACACACTCAGCATAATTAGCAGAACTACCTAATGTGTTGCTTTACCATTTTTCATTATCACTTCCAAAGGGAGCTTTTAAAGACATTTCCCCCCCCAAATCACCCTGCCCCATGAAAATTTAATACATTTGTATACTCTGCATATCCATGTTTTATTAATAAAATGTGAGGCTCTTCTATCCTCCCAAGAACCAATTTCCACCCCTTTAGCAAGAGATAGTATTGTCTCCTTTGAAGAATGCACNATCTTCATGAATGTTATGGAAGAATGTTACTCAGACTTTCCCGATGATTCTCAAGCCAATGTGTTTTGATTTTACAGCTGCCTGCCTCTCAAACATCACATGGTGACGACACCAACGCTACTCCTGTGGGGAGAGGAAGATGCGTTTATGGAGGCTGAGATGGCTGAAGTCACAAAGATTTATGTTAAAAACTATTTCAGACTCACCATTTTGTCAGAAGGTAGCCACTGGCTTCAGCAAGACCAACCTGACGTAGTGAACAGGCTGATATGGGCATTCCTAAAGGAAGAGACGAGAAGAGAATGACTTTATCTCTGATGAGAAGTCTATAACGGAATCTCGAAAAACCTCTTAAAACTTGTTCATCAACTTACGTTTTATTAGAAAAAAAACTGTTTTAATATGCTTGATTATAAATAAATATAGTGAAACATGGTATTGAAAAAAATCTATGTAATTTTTTTCACTGTCTATTTCTGCGCAGAGAAACATCTGTCTTAAAATACATAGTTGTACAAAAAGGTAATCAGGGAAAATGACTCAGGTTTGACTTCTTGTTTTCTTTATCATATTAATATATGGTGCCTTTTACAAACATACATGAAAATGAGCCATGCTGTAGTATAAAAGGCAGATCTGCAATGGCAAACATTTTAATTTCATTGTTAAAACATTATTTTTTACTATTTTTTTAGCCAATAAAATTCCATCATCAACTCCTGTGGATTTATAATATATAAAGAAATTTGAATGTAAACTTAGCTAGATAAGTATTTCTGAAAATGGGTCTTAGGTTCTATTTATGATGAATGATTAAACTATTTGAAACTGGTACGTACACTAATTCCTTTGTACACTAGAATCCAAGTTTTACAGGACAAGATTTTTAATTTTTTTCAAAGCTAATGTACATGGTCTAGAATAAAGGCCTGCTGCATTGTAGACATGCAGATAATTTCTTAGTGAATAAATGCAGTCTCAAGACCCCAGTTGATCCCAAACTGTAGATNAACCAAACCCTATATGATCAATACCTTCTNNTCTTAAGCCCTGACTATCTACTGTGTCCATAACTTTTCAGTCTGAGGTGTGATAATCAAATTAGCATTAATCTCTTTTTCTNTCTCTCATGTTCACAGTATATTTTTTTCATTTGTCATGGAAAACGTCACACTTTTCAATTAAAAGTAGTACTTGTGGCTTCTCTTTGGCATTTTTGGGGCCGTTAGTGAGTGAAATTAATTAACATTGAGCAAAATGCAGATTTTATTTTACACAAGGGCAGTCAATCTGAAAGTTGACTGGATAGAGCCACATCAGCTTGACTATCCTGGACAGAGATAATTTACATCCCCAGAAGGGATGAAACTGAACAGTGGGAGATTTTATCACACCACTCAGANTGTTGTACAATTTAAAACATTTATGCATTATTTCTGTTTTTCACTTAATATCTTTAAACCCTGGTGGACCACAGATAACTGAAACCATGAATGAGGGGGCAGGGACTAACTACTACANTACAATGTTATAATCAAATATTACACACATCAGGCACATAGAATATAAAAGAAAGATGGTGTGATAACTTTTTCTAAGAACCATAGACAGAATGCAATTAAAGAAAACTGAAAGAGGAGCTGGAGAGATGGCTCAGGGGTTAAGAGCACTGGCTGCTCTTCCAGAGGACCTGAGTTCAATTCCCAGCACCCACATGGTGGCTCACAACTGTCTGTAACTCCAGTTCCAGGGCATCTGACACCCTNACACTAAAATAAAATAAAACATAAATTAAAAATTAATAAATTATTTNTTAAAATGAAGAAAGCTGAAAGAGNAGAAATGAACATTGTAGAATAGGAAGTCACAGGAGAGGGGGCAGTGTGACTCAAGTCACTGCTGCTGCCCACTGTCTTGGGATGTCTTCTTCGGCAAAGGAGANAATTATCAGCATTTAGCAAGTCACAGCACCCTAGTGACATTTCCTTCATTACAGACAGTCCTGATAGTGACAGGAGAGTGTAGAGTGTCCTCAGAATTCTTACTGTGCCATAGCAACAATAAAAGCTCAGTTTGTTTATGAACATATGCTGGAGCCTCGTAACAAAAGTGCAAGGTAGGGAGTATCACCAACTGAAAGATAGGAGAATAAATTTTAACATGTAACTTTTTTCAATTTCCCGTGTGTTAGTGTTGGCACCTGGAAGTGGCCTCCCAGTGGCTCACACCTTGCTTATCAAGCTTTGGTATCCACAGCACTCTTCCTGTTGTAGGGCTAACCTAATATATGTCAATAGATGGAAACTCAAGGGCCTAAATAACCATTTTAGTTCCNGGAAAAGGAATTCAAATTAGAAATTAGCAAACATAGCAGGAATCCTCAATATAGCATTGTCAGANTGGAGAATGCTACCAGGTCTAGGAGAAAAAGCCTGGTTCACNCTAACTGGGCTTCCCTCTTTCTGGCGTCCAAAGGACAACAACAAAGAAGGAACATGTCCTGGAGACTGCGTTGACACAGTAAAGTAGATCTTATTTTATTCAAAACCCGCTTACTGACAAAGTTGATTTTACAGTTTTTTTCTCATATACCAGTTTAGAGTGTTGACTGGTTCACATAGACTAATATTAACACTATAAACTAGCACAGCCATATCTGATGGGAACAGCAGGTCATAAAGCCAGAACAGCTGTTTGACAAAGATCCAGCAAAGATGAGCTGNATGACGGCCACCATGCCACCTTTGGTTTTCATCTGCCTTGTTCATACTTGGGGCACTTTTAATATTTGTACAATTTGGGGATATTGGATTGATGGAAAATTTCTTATGAATCATTTATGCCTTCTCCCAGGAGTATTGCTTCTAAGTCTTCCCAGTAAAGTCCTGAACATAGTACCCCTCCAGTTTGTAGGGAGATATCTTTATCTACTTGAAGGTCTTCTTTACACCTTGGAGGTCATGTCACATATGAAGTCAGGGGTATCNTTTTGAGACTATGAGACATTCTTGAAACATCTGTCCCTGTACTTACTCAGGGACAAANTAATCAAAACAAAGTAAACTTTTAAGGTCAACAAGATTTGGTGGGCTAGAGGAGTTGGCCACAGATCAGATTGCAAGCCTCTCTTCCCACTATACACTCAGACAATTATGTGGTATATACAGCAACAAAGTTAGACTGGCTGGAGTNATCTGTGCCCTACACAGAGACTTATACTGATGAACAAAGAATGAAGTGGAAAGATGCTATAAGAATGAGATGTCAGGACCTGCCTTTCTTAGAAAAGTTAACACATGCAGAGTCACTATGGTGTACTATGATCAAGGAACAACAGAATGCCAGGATTAGACATATAAACAAATTCTATAAAGATATAAAATATAAACATTGTATTATGCCAGAATTTAAATAATAACTGCAGCAGCTTTGGCCTGAGGATTTTTCTTGGACACTCTGACCATTAAGAGTTAATAATACATTGCTTGGGACATGGCAATATGCCCAGAAGGCTTGAAGATTTNGTTTTGGTGTAGCATCCTTGAAGCAACCAGAGCTACCAGTCTGGAAACAGGCTGTTATATGCCTCTAGATTCTTAAAAATTGGGTTATGGGTTAATGAGTAAAAATGATAACTCACTAAATTCTGTATGAATAAAGAAGCACTCTGGCTGCTAGTCAGTCAGGCTGCAAGATTCTCACCACCATGGCCCGGCTCACCTCCTTCCCTTGCCAACTCCTTACATCCTCTGGTGGGGTCTGTCCACTGCCAGGCATGGCTCCTGGCAATAAACCCCACATGCCATGGTCAATTCTGGCCTCTTAGAATTAATGTACTCTANTTTNCCCTNTTTTAAATGATTAATTTTCTAAGTGATGGGTTTCATTACAGCGTTTCACTCACACGTTATACTTTTTCACTTTCATCCTCCCCAGTCAACTACTCTCTCACATCCCCTTTGCCCCCCACTTCTTACTGGTCCCCTTTGCCCCCCACTTCTTACTGGTCCCCTTTGCCCCCCACTTCTTACTGGTCACCTTCCTTCTACTCTCAAGTCACAGAGTCTATTACTCTCTCTTCCCCACCCCTTCCTCTTTTAAAATCTATTCCTTCCTAAATTTCTATGTATATGGAAAAGTGCTCATGACACATATGTTTAAGGTGCCACTACTTGGCCTTCTTGGCCTAAAGAGATATGACCATCAGCAAAGAAATCAATCTGTAGGGACAANGGATGAATTTTCTAGTTTTCAAAGCAGCCTATAGCAAATTTTACTAGCATTATCACTTAAATTTGAAAGTTGTAATTAATATTTATTCAAATTAATATCTCCTTAGTAAGAATATATGAATAAAAGTACCAGAAATTGTCNTCTTAAACCATATCTGTCAAAACAACACACTCTTGATCCTAATTCCCCTGTGATTTTTTTTCTGANTTTAAAGGTAATGCATCATTTCCTATTAACTAACAATTGGCTGTAAGAGTGCTAATTATGTGCAAATGGAAATAATTCCTGAATGTGGAGAAAGGGGTACTCAAATGCTGAGAAGCAGGCTTCATGGCTCATCTGACCAAGCGCAAACAGACCACAGACACCACCGAGTTGGAGGTGTGGGACAGCGGGACTGCCCAGGAGGTGAGCAGGTCCTTATACTCTCCTGCAGTGGCCAACCCCTTCATGCAGCAGACTCACTTCAGCACTTGGCGCTGGGCCCGCATCATCCTCCTGGGGACTGTGCTGGTACCTGTTCGTGTGTCCTGCATTGTCTTCCTCTTCATCTTTCTCTGGCCTATGGCCACACTCATCACCATTAACTTGCCTACTCAACCTACCAAACCCATGAAGAGTTGGAGGAAACATCTGATGAAGCCGGTGCTCCTGTTCTTGTTTCGTATGACATTCTTTTTTGCTGGGTTCCTGGTTAAGGTGAAAGGGAAAAAGGCCACCAGAGAAGAAGCCCCCATCTTCGTCACCGCGCCACACTCCACCTTCTTTGACGCCATTGCCGTTATCGTGGCGGGGCTCCCTTCTGTGGTCTCGGCAAGCCAGAATGCGGGGATCCCATTGGCTGGGAAATGCCTCCTGTCAACTCAGCCTGTGCTTGTGAAACGCGAAGACCCGAATTCTAGAAAGACNACCCGGAATGAAATCACGACTCGAGCAATATCCAAAATGAAGTGGCCACAGATTCTGATTTTCCCGGAAGGAGTATGCACCAATCGCTCCTGTCTTGTCACTTTTAAACTGGGAGCCTTCTCCCCAGGTGTCCCTGTGCAACCAGTGCTGCTTAGGTACCCCAACACCCTGGACACAGTGACCTGGACCTGGCAGGGGTTCACAGGCTTCCAGGCATGTATGCTAACTCTGAGTCAGCCCTTCACTAGAGTGGAAGTTGAATTTATGCCTGTTTATATCCCGAGTGAAGAAGAAAAGAAAGACCCCGTCCTTTTTGCCAACACAGTTCGAATCAACATGGCAAATGCTTTGAAAATCCCTGTTACAGAACACACTTTCGAGGACTGCAGACTGATGATTTCTGCTGGTGCCCTTCAACTACCCATGGAAGCTGGTTTGGTGGAATTTACAAAAATCAGTCAGAAACTGAAATTAGATTGGGACAATATCCACAAGCACTTGGACAAATATGCTGCAATTGCAGTCTCCTCAAAAGGAGGCAAGATTGGAATTGAAGAGTTTTCAAGTCATTTAAAACTCCCAATTTCAGAGCCCTTGAGAGAGCTTTTTTCTCTATTTGACAGGAACCAGGATGGCACCATAGATTTCCGAGAGTATGTGATAGGTCTAACTGTCCTGTGCAACCCTGCCAACACGGAGAAGATTCTGCAAATGTCATTTAAACTTTTTGATCTTGATGAGGATGGCTATATAACAGAACAAGAGTTAACAACTATACTCCGTGCAGCTTTTGGAGTGCCAGACCTAGATGTTTCCACACTCTTTCAGCAGATAGCTGGCAAGGATTCAGCTCAAGTGTCATACGTGACCTTTAGGAAGTTTGCCCTGAAGCATCCAGCATATGCCAAATTATTTAATTCCTACCTAGACCTCCAGGCAGCCTATGTATATTCATCACCACAAGAAGTAAAAGTGTACCCATAGCATTAAAAATGTTCAAGTCATCTTGGAACATTCCACTTTTAGGTGGAAACTATGAACTAAATAAAAATTATCATGTGTGGAAAAGCTCAGTGGTTTTTACTCTAAGTGGCACAGATACTGTTCTTGAAAAGCAACTTGGGGAAGAAAGTGTTTATTTGACTTGTGTTCAGATCCAGGGCAAGCATTCAAGCAGGAGCAGAGATAGGAACCATGGAGGGAGCTGCTTACTGTTTGCTTCTCCATGGCTCACTCAGCTTGCTGTCTTATACAACCCAGGACCACTGGCCCAGGAAAGTCACCATTCACAGTGGGCTGGGACCTCCCACATCAATCAGTAATCCAGATAAAAGCACCAAAGACTTGTCCACAGGCTGGCCAGATGGAGCTAATTCGTCAGTTGAGGTTCTCTCTTCCCAAATGACCCTGTTTGTGTCACATTGGCAGAAACTAACCAACACAGATATTTAAATATATTTAAAATACACTTGAGGAATTTCAATTAGGTTTTTATAATACCTTTTGTTCCCCTTAAGATAATGTTTGTTGGGCACAACAGTACGTGCCTGTAGTCCCATCTACACAGATAATACAGGCAGGAACACAGCTTTGCAACCTAACAAACAGACTCAGATTTAAAAAGATTTATAGCTTGCTTGCCCTGGGGTTTTCCTTTAAATTGATAATAAATGGTTCTCAAGCTCCTGTTTGTTTTCATTCTTAAATTATTTTAATAAGATTAAGAACCCCAACAAGGGGACCCTGATTTGCCAGGTATNNTATAATGTCTCCACTGGGACTCTCTAGGATTCTGGTAGTATCTTTATTGCCTTTTAATTCTTTAATTGACAGAGAAAACNTCCGTAGAAGGCATTAAAAGGATTCTGTATTCTACTATAGAGAGATTTGCTNAACCATGTTTGGTGCTGCTTTATTCACAATGTATAGGAAGTGGAATCAGTCTACATGCAGAAGGGATAATGAAAATGCATATATACATGTGAGGATGTGGAAAAGAAACCACTGAAATGGC
>LZPO01055196.1:14690-28316 GCA_001675575.1 Neotoma lepida
AAGTGCCTGGACACAAGATTCATTCAAAAAATCTGTAGCAATCCCATATACAAATACAAATGAACTGAGAAAAAGAGCATGGAGGCAGTGAAAGCACACTAGCCTCAAGAAATATAAAATATTGTGTGGTAACTGTAACTAAGCAAGTCAAAGACCTGTATGATAAAAGTTTCAAGTCTTTGAAGAAAGAAATTAAAGAAGATATCAGAAGATGGAAAATTTTCCCATACTCAAAAGCAATCTACAGATTCTATACAATCGCCATCAAAATTTCAACACAATTCTTTACAGAACTTGAAAGAACAATACTCAAACTAATATGGAAAAACAAAAAAAAAATCCAGGATAGCTAAAACAATCCTGAACAATAAAAGAACTTCTGAACGTATCACAGTCTCTGATTTCAAGCTGTACTACAGAGCTAAAGTAATAAAAATCCATATAGTACTGCCATTAAAATAGATACATTGATCAATGAAGTCAAATTGAATCCATACACCTATGGACACCTGAATTTTGAGAAAAATCCAGAAATACAAAGTGAAAAAATGACAGTATGTTCAATAAATTGTGTTGGTTAAACTGGATAACTGCATGTAGAAGAATGTAAAGACATCCATACTTAACACCCTGCACAAAACTCAAGTCCAAGTGGAATAAAGATCTCATCAAAAAACCAGATACACTAAACCTGACGGGAGAGAAAGTGGGGAATACACTTGAACTCACTGGCACAGAATATGGCTTTCTTAACAGAATACTCATAGTGCAGTCACTAAGATCAAAAATTAATAAATAGGACCTCATGAAATTGAAAAGTTTCTGTAAAGCAAAGGACACCATCCATCACACACAGTGGCATCCTACAGAATGGGAAAATATTTTTACCAACTCCACATCGAAAAGAGGATTAATATCCAGAATATATAAAGAACTCAGTAAACTAGATATCTAAAGCTAAATAGTCCAATTTAACTAATCAAGTAGAGATCTAAACAGATAATTCTCAACAGAGAAATCTCAGATGGCTGAGAAACAGTTAAAGAAATGTTTAACATCCTTAGTCATCATGGAAATGCAAATCAAAATAACTAAGATTTCATCTTACACTCGTCAGAAGGGTTAAGATTAATATCACAAATGACAGCTCATGGTAGTAAGGATGTGGAACAAGGAGAACACTCCTTCATTGCTTTTGAGAGTGTGAACTTATACAGCCACCACTATGCAAATCATTATGACTGTTCCTCAGAAAATTGAGAATCGATCTACCACAAGACCCAATTATATCACTATTAGGCATATACACAAAGGATCCCCCATCTTAACACAAGGAAACTTGTTAACTATTT
This sequence comes from Neotoma lepida, assembly GCA_001675575.1. Lineage (NCBI taxonomy): Eukaryota > Metazoa > Chordata > Mammalia > Rodentia > Cricetidae > Neotoma > Neotoma lepida. Next base: position 16,043 of record LZPO01055196.1, read on the forward strand.
TCATGACAAATTTATTCATAACATCCAGAAATGGCAATAACCTAGATATTCTTCAACAGAAGAATGAATAAATAAAACATAGAATATTTACAAAATGGAGTATTACTCAGCTGTTAAAATAATGGCATCCTGAAATTTTCAGGCAAATGGATGTAAATATAAAAAAATTATCCTGAGTGAGGTAACCCAGAACAGAAAAACAAATATCCACTTATAAGTGGATATTAGCTGTTAAGTAAATGATAACCAAGGCACAACCCATAGATAGATGCAGGGAGCCTAAGTAAAGAGGAGGGCTCTAGTGCGAATGCATGGATTTCCTGGGGAAGAGAAAATAGAATAGATTTTGATGGTAGCTGGGGCTGGGTGGGGATAAGAGTGGGTGTGATCAGGTGAGGGAGGGATGGAGAGAGAGAGTGAGGGGAGAGAAAGATGGAATTTGAATGAGGGCATTTGGTGGATGATGTGGAAACCTAGTGCAGTATAAACTTCTGGGAATAAATGTGAGTGATCTACTGAGGACTCCTAGTAATGAGGGATATGGTTTCTGAACTGGCCATCTCTTCTATCCAGGCTAGATGCACAGTGGCAGGACTAGGTTGCATTTAGTTGAGTTGTTAGCTACCAGAGTCCTGTGGAAATCCCCCCAAATCCTAGGCTGCTGTGAGGACTGAGAGTTGCTCTCAGCAAACTGATGGAGGGGCCCCATTTCTGAGAAAAACATCCACATCCTGTTTGTTTACCCAGATTTTCCATTTTAAGAATTCCCTAGGTTTGAGTTTTCTTAATTGCCTCTATTTCAATTTTCAGGTCTTGAACTGTTTCTTTCACCTGTTTGATTGTTGTTGTTTTTTGTTTGTTTGTTTGTTTTTGGCTTTCTTTAAGGGATTTATTAATTTCTTCCAATTTTTTAATTGTATTTTCCTTGATTTCTTTAAGGGAATTTTTTATTTCCTCTTTAAGAGCCTCTATCACCTTAATAAAATTATTTTTAAGGTCATTTTCTCCTGCTTCATCTGTGTTGGTATGTTCAAGTCTTGCTTTTGTAGAATTACTAGGTTCTGGTGGTGCCATATTGTTCTTTATGTTTTTGAATGTATTCTTACAGTGTTGTTTACCCATCTGGATTTGGGAAAATTTTAGGAACAGGTGTTGATTATTGCAATGTCTTTATTGGAAGGGTCTTTTGTTCCTTTATTGTCTTTTGTCCTGAATGGCCAAGGGTTCTGGCGATTGGCTGATTGTCAGGTCAAGTAGGGTTGTCTCTGCTGAGGTTTATATAGGTTTGTGTACCTAGATACATTGTATTGTAAAGTTCTTCTGGCTGGCATCGGCTTTACTTGTGCCTATGCAGTTTGTTCTTCCAACTGGTATGGCTTATGCCTGTGCCTATGAGGTCTGTTCTTCAAACTGGTATAGGTTTTGCTTGTGCCTGTCCTCACAACTGGTGTGGATGATGGTTGGCCCTATAGGTTCTGCTGATGTTGCTAGAGAGGGCTATTCACCAGAAGGCTGCTCTTCTTCCAATTAGTGCAGATGGTGCTTGTGCCTTTAGGGGCAGCTGATGTTGTGGGGGATGGTTGGCCAGGGTGGGATGATGGGTTAGTTGGGTTTGGGTGGTGGAGTGGGTCTTGTAGGTTACAGAGTCCAATGGGTGTCAGTGGTGGTGGAGCAGCCTGTCTGCAGGGCTCTTATATGCTGGCTAGTGTAGCTATTTTTTAATAGTAATTCTGCCAATATATGTGAGTATACAGTTTTTCCAGAAGCATTTGTTGAATGGGCTATCTCTTTTTTCCAATATGTCTCTAAAAATATTAAGATAATCCATATCAATATATTCCCTATCTTTTGATTTTATTTCATTAAATTGCATATCTGCTTTGTTTCAAATCAATGATGGTTTTGTTACCATGACTCTAGACTTTAATTTGAAGTCAGATACTGTGATAACCTCAAAACTGCTCTTTCAAGATTTCTTTGATCTAACAGCCTGGCGGTGGTGGCACACGTCTTTAATCTCAGCAATCCAGAGGCAGAGGCAGGCGGATCTCTGTGAGTTTGAGGCCAGCCTGGGTTACCAAGTGAGTTCCAGGAAAAGTGCCAAAGCTACACAGAGAAACCCTGTCTCAGAAGAAGAAAAACAAACAAACAAACAAAAAGATTTCTTTGACCTTCCAAAGGTTTTTTTCCCACATGCATTTTAAGATTTTTTTTTACTATAATTCCAAAGATGTTGAAAGATGAAGAGGTGCACATTATTTGTCAGAATTAAAACTATGACATTGCTATATTGGGGCTGGAAAGATGGTTCAGTTAGCTAAGAGCACCAGCTCCTCTTCCAGAGGTCCAGCTTCAATTCCCAGCACCCACATGGCAGCTCATAGCTGTCTGTAACTCCAGTTTCAGGGGATCCAACACCCTCAGACAGATATACATGTAGGCAAACACCAATGCATATTTAAAAAAATGCTATATTATTTGAAAGATATTTAAAGTTTAGCACAACCTCAGTCAAACATTCAATGACATTCTTTGCCCATTCATCAAGGGCTCTAACTTTTGAAAATGCAGATAATTTGAAAGGAGAGAGTCTAAAACAAGAACTTCAAAGGAAATTCTTGTTCCTGGAAACCTCAGCATAGGAAGATGTTTCTCCAGCGTCAGCACACAGAGGTGGCTGCAACTGAGGCCCAAGGTAATATTACTAGCTAAAAACAGAAACTTACAATTTTTTCACATTGTACTTGTTTTTCAGCTATGAAAGATGTGAAATTTAGAGGATCATAGAGTCTTATATCACAATTCAGATCATCCATTGAGGACAGGCAGTGTGTGACGATTGATGTTTCTGCAGGGAAGTTCTGGAATTGACTTCATTCACTTGTAAAGGTGAAGTCTGAATTGCAGTGACAACCCAAGTGTTGGGTGTATTAGAACCATGTGACATCCACAGAAGAATCTTTCATACATACACTGTATCCAGCTCAACATTGAAGTTATATGTACGGAAAGAAGCAAAGATAGAAGGTTGCTGCTACCTAAACTCCTTGGAGTACAAAAAAACATGATCTCCAGATGCTGGAATCTAAGCTGTTGAATTTGATGTTTTACCTACTGGGTTTTGTTTTATTTTGACTCAATTATTTGTGGTATGCAACTATTTGGCCCCTTGGGAATGGATATTGTATGACATATACACAAAACACATGTAACTTGTTTTTTAATTGTACAGGGTTTCATGGTTGTGAGATTTTCTGAGTCTCTAAAGAAAATCAGTACTTATAATTTTAAACAATATTGGAATTGTAAAATACTATGAAAGCCTTAAAAAGTATTTATTTTACTTTTTAGATTATAATTTAATCCTTTCCAAATTTCCTTACCCCTAAGAAACCCTCATATATAATTCTCCTGGCTCTATTTGATGCTGTACTAAGTAAATTTTTCATTATAAGATTGTTACAAACTTCTGGACACAGGAAGAGGAAGAATACAGCCTCAGCATTAAATTGACTAGGGGAAAAGTCATGATAGTTATATCATCTACATAATAGGATGTGGACTCACCTGGGAGATAAGTCTCTGGATATGTCTAAATGGAATTATCTATATTAGGTTAATTGGTGTCATAAGGCTTCCTTAACTTTGGGCAGCACCATTTCATAGATAGAGATCCTAGAATTAATATAAATGAAAAAATCTAGCATGAATAAGATTATCTGTTAAGAATCTGTGTCTGTAAAGACAAATTCACTGATGAGAACTGCAGTGATGTGAAGAGGTTAGAATTCTTCAGGTCCAGAGGCTAATAACCTTATCTAGGCCCAACCTTACTTCCATGAATAGCCATATCTTGCCTAGCACTCTTTGGGAAGTAACAACTTGTGACTAATAGATAAAAGCCTTTTTGGAATCTATTAACTTAGTAGACCACTAGCTTCTACCAAATCAGTAGCTAAAGATGTCATCAGATAGCATCTGAGGCCTATAGGAAAGATTTCTCTGACTTGCTGTGGCATGGCTCCATGATGTTTCTATCAATATATACTTTAGATATCTTGATTTACAAATCTATTATGTTTCTATAAACTTCAATGAAAGTTGGAACATTTTATTTCAAGACACCTAAATATATTTTTTCAAGTCATGGCCAATTTTATTTGCCCTTTTCTAATATATATTGATACATTCATTAAAATGAAGTGGCTATACCTGTGTAAGTTCAATTCTGGAGCTTCTATTAAATTCCTCTTGATGACTACTTTTATGCCAGTAAAATCCCTTCTTGTCACTATGGTTCTGAAGAGTAATTTTATTTCAGGACTTGCAATTAAAGTTCACATATTTTATAAGATTAAGTAACTACTCTAACAGGTATAATGACTTTAAAGCAGATTTGCTCTTATCTTGCAGAATAAGGCACCTATATATGGCACTTATATCCCCAATAATGTTCAATACAGTGTAATTAGGGTACTGATTGTGTAAAATGTTCGTAAGTTTAAAAATTTCTACATTTATCTCTTATGTATGTGTGTTTTAGGGGTGGAGAGTTATTCATGTGCATAATCCATATGTGGAGATGAGAGGACAATTTGCAAGAATTGATTATCTCCTCCCACCTTATATAAATCAAACTCAGGCCTTCAGCCCTGATGATAAATATTTTTACCTTCTGGGCTATCTCACCTCACTGACCAATTATGTGGAACTAATAATGTATTGATAATTAAGTAGGAAATGAGGAAGGAATGATAGAGGAAGACAGGATGTCATTGGAACGAGGAAGAGTGAGTTAGAGATATAAAAAGTGGTAGAGGAAATGTTATAGAATAGGTACAGTGAGAAAAAGGATCATCACAAATGCCTCATTACATAAAATGCATGCTTAGACAAAACTGAAAATGTAATATATCAAAGTTTAAATAAAAATAACAAAAATGGCCGGGTGGTGCTGGTACATGCCTTTAGTCTCAGTACTCAGGAAACAGAGGCAGGTAAATCTCTGTGAGTTCAAGCCACACAGGTCTACAGAGAGAGTTCCAGGACAGTCAGGGTGGTTACTCAGAGGAACTATGTCTTGAAAAACAAAATAAACACAAAAATTGGAATTAAAGTTACAAAAATGTAAAAATCAAGAAAATATAAAAAATAAAATGAAATAGAAGGTATTATATTATTAGGATTTCTTCCTAGATGTTATTAAGTATCTCCCTTCCCTTATGTTGTCTTTCATAGCAGTCTCCACAGGTGGCTGGAGCCAGAAGCTTCTTAAACTAATTTAAACGAGCTACCTCAATGTGTCCTTTCTAATATGGGTTTTTTTCCTATGAGACAAATATATTTTCCACTTGAATTCCCAGTCTGATGCTCCTTTCCTCCCAATTACAACTTTGCCTTTGGTGTTTAGAGAATCACATTATCTTACTACAGACTTTTTGTGACAGGAGACTTGTGAGCTGTGGAAGGATCACTAACTTGATTTTACCTTTCTCATTTAGACTTTTCTTTTCAGCTGCCTTCTTCAGGAGACTGTGCCAGTTTCAGGTACTCTTTTCCAGCATGTTCACTGTAGTTCATGCAGGTAATAGTGGGAGTGATGTGAAACAATTCATGCCAGATCACATCTGAAGAATGTCAGCTTTGTATTCCCACGCAAGATTCTTCCTCCATTTAAGAGCCTATTCTGGTCTTTCTGGCACTTCTTATCCATTGTATCCCTGTTGTAGTTGAACTCTATATCCCAGACCATCACTATAGATTGCTGTGCTTCTGGAGCCTATGTCTTTTCTGATGAGCAGCTCCCTAGATCCTACTACCTACTCAATCCCACTGAAAACAGTGTAGTATGGTTCAGTGGAAGCTTGGATACTTTGGAGAAAATCCCAAGTAGATGTACTTTCTTGACACTTATTCTAATGGAAATATGGTATATTGTTTTCTCTTCTAATTAACTTGGACAAACTAAAGCAGCTTCTAATATGCCATTTTCCTTTGTCACATATTTAGGCAAACACTATTTAAAAATATAGCAGGAATGTCAATTTATATTTTCATTGAAGACTTTATTTTCTCAAACTGTCTTAGATTTTTTTATTTCTGTATGAATTTTAGGACTTTTTAAAAATTTATACTAGTGTTGAAAAGAAGATACCAGAAAGTAGAGAGAGACCACTCATGCACAACGCAAAATTTATTTATTACAATTAATACTATAAAAATTGATCTATTAAAGAAAGAGATTTATATTTTATATTTTAACACATTCCCAATCAAAATTTTAATTGTATTCTTTGCCCAAAAATTAAGGGCAGAAATGCAAATTTATTTGCAAGAAGGCATTCTAAAGTAAAAATGCTAAAGGGATTCCTTGTTCCTTAAACAACTCTTCTTAAAAAACTTTTTCTGGGGTCACCACACAAAATTTGGAGGTACCTCCAAAATTAATTTGGAGAGGATAAGGTTTATTTTTCGTTTTCAATTTGTAGTCCATAATCCAGCTAATTCAGGGAAAGAACTCAATAGGCCAAAATACCTGTTGGCAGGAGCTAATGTAGAGGTCATGGTGGATTGGTTCCAGACTTTCCATAAATTGTTTTCTCAGACTGATTTCTTCCAGCATCCATGACTGAGACTGACCCCACTCCCGGTAAGCTGAGCCCTTCCTGGTTAATCATCAATGAAGAAAATGTCCCATAGTCTTACCCACAGGCCAATCTAGTGTGGCCAGGTTCTCAATTTGGGTTTCATGTTCCAAATTGACCATAGCTTATATCAAGTTGACATAAAACTACTCAGCATACAAACAAATCAATTTGAATTATTTACATCCATATATGTGTTTATATTATCTCAGCTAAATGATCACAAATGTGTTCATTTTTTAGAAACCTCCTATAATGAAACCTCTTCTACATCAATGGTTATTTATTATTTATTATGTTACTTTTATTTAGCAGGTTCTGGAAGAGCTACTATGAACATTAAACCTAATAGCTAAGATTTAACTGATTTATTACAGTTCAGACACTATTTGAAGTATAGTAAATCTACTTCTAGTAAGTCCTTAATATCAGGATGCATAAGAATTCTTATTTATATTTTATAAATGAAGAAACTGAGGTTAATTTTTTATTAAAGATATTGTTTATTTTTCTGTGTAGGAATGTTTGGTCCAGATGTATATTTGTGTAACATGTATGTGTCTGGTGCCTGTGGAGGTAAGAAGAGGATATCAAGTTCCCTGCAAATGGAGTCATAGTTGGTTGTAATCCACCCTGTAGACGATGAAGATTAAACCCCATACTCAGTAAAAGCAGTAAATACTTTTAACATCTGGACCATTGCTCTTGCCTCTAGTTTAACTTATTTAAAAATGTATGTAAAACTTTATTTCAATCTCTATTTTGCATATTCATGTTAGCATGAATGTTTACACGTGGAGGTCTGTGCATTCAGTGGTGTGCAGAGAACAGAATTAAATGGTGGATGTCTTCTTCTGTCACTAACTTATTTTTGATGCAAGGACTCACACTGATCCCATTACTCTCAATTATCTAGATTGGCTGCCTATCAAACTGTAGTGATCTCCTTGTTTCTACCTTTCCAGAACAAGAGTTATAGATATTCATCACCATGCCCTGCTTTTTATATGGGTGTTGGGGAAGCAATCTCATGTTCTTATGCTTGTGTGCCAAACACTGTATTTTTAGAGCCTCTTCCAGCTCCCCTCTTAAGTTTTATAACATTATACTTACTAATTCTATTAACCCATGACAGTTACTGCAACATTAATTTTTCCAAATAAATTAATTGAATGACACTTGAATATGTTCAAAACATAAAATAACAAATGCATATAAAAATCTAGCAAACCAAAGCTGATTAACTATCTCTTGGAAAAAAATATTGTCAAAGAAGTACTCCACAAATACTATTAGTGAATATTTTGTGAGTAAATTATTTGAAACATTTAAGAACATATTTTTTTCTTTTTTTTTTTTTCAGAGAAGATGATGGGCATTGAAGAAACTCCTCATGGAGTTTACTTTCATTGTGGCAAAAGTTAGCCACTGGGCAAAAAAGTGTTCTTGCCTCGACTGCTGACAGTATGCTGTCCAAAATGGACAAGCAGGACACAAAAGAAAGGACTGCTGATCCTTGCCAAGACAAGATAGGAAAGCTCTTTAGAAAATCTTGCCTCATAGATGAGTGTGTCAGATATGCTAGGCCAAAGATGAATGCACCAATGTTGTAGAGAAATTTTGGGTGACTGTCCACGTAGCCAGCTGTTTCTGTCATTCATTCCTCATATTTTTTGGAAGTCACTTGTTTGTACTTCCTGTTTAACTAGGTAATATTATTTCCTTCTCAGATCTCAGAGAGTTTAAGATTAGATAGTTATAGTTTTCCTTGTTAACAAATTCAGAAAAAAACTCACTAAAGAAGTGTAAAGTATATAAGTTTGAAAGACATCAAAAGATAATTTTCTGTTGACAAGTTAGGATAGAAAGTGGATTAAGTACATTTTGGACTCACCAAAATAGGTTAGATAATGGAATATTTTCACTAAATTTGTCAAATGCAAATGGACTAGACATTGTTGATGTATTTACTGCCTGTATATATTGTACATAGTTATTGTACTTACTGTATATAGTTTTTCTTATATTAGTTATAGCTTTTTTTATTTTAGACAAAAAAGGAGAAATGTGCTGATATTTTATTTGTGCTTTAACAAAGTTTGCTTGAGGATCAGAGGACAAAGCCAGCCACTATATTAAGCATAGAGGTCAGGCAGCAGTAGCACACATCATTAATCCTATCATTCAGGAGGCAGAGATTCATTTGGATCTCTGCGTGTTCAAGGCCACACTGGGAACAGAGCCAGGCATGGTGGAACACACCTTTAATCCCAGTACTAGTTAATCATAGAGGTCTAGAGGGCTGTACAGACAGACAAGAAGTGATAGAGCTGGGGGGAAAGAGGAAGTGGTGTAGCTGTGCAGAGAGATGAAGTAAGATGGCAGGGCACAGAAAGGTATATAAAGTATGAGTATGCAGGAAGTAGCTCTCTTGGGCTGAGGATTTCCTAGTGGTAAGAAATTGTGTCTGACTTGTTCTATTCCTCTGATCTTTCAGCTTTAATCCCAATATCTGGCTCTGTTTTTATTATTATTATTATTATTATTATTATTATTATTATTAAGACCACTTAGCAATTTGTGTTACAACCTGAAATAAGATAAAACTGAGAAATTCTTATATTTGTATCTAGTGTATTTCATATTAGCATGAAGCCAATTCATACAGAACAAAAAATGAGAATGATATTATCATTGCACAAGTGGTTCCCTTCTCATATTACCCACAGTAAGAATAATTTCACAGCTGTCCAAACACAAAAGTGCTTTGTTTGAGCCTTGTGATTCATAGGAGAGTTACAAAACTCTATCATAATGCTTTAAGCTTAGGAGGGCCATTTGTGAAGCCACACTCATACTGGTGGCAGGTTCACCAGTCATGACACTGTTTCCATACAAGGAAGTAACTTTATCTCTCTGTAAACTTGAATATAACCTTGTTTTTCTTTTGTTATTTTGCTACCAAAACTATACTCCCAGGGGTTCAAGAAGAGGCACATAAACTAGTGCTACTTCATAAATCATATTGAAATCATCCCTATAGATGATGTTAAAATGTCATTTAAACTCAGCTCTAGGCCCTCTCAGGTATGAGTTTAGATTAGTTCTGCCAAGCCACATTAGTTTTATCTAATACTAGATCTTAGTATCAGCAGGAATAAAACACTCAGGAAGATATTTAATGAACACAGTGACAGTGACAGTCATATACATCAAAAATTATAAAATTGATGATGAAATATAGAGATTATGATACCAGTCGAAGGACAAAAGCCAATGTTAATGAATTGGAAAAGTTAATTTTATAATTATAATTTCATACTCATTATTACCATAATTGAGTTTGTTAAAATTCCCAAGTATACAAGTAAACTTCCAAGTCAATATAATCTGGATCAATATTTAAATGGAGGTTTTCACAGTAAGAATAAAAAAATCATTAAACTTGTTTAAAAAATACAAGCTAAAATTAATCAAAATAATCAAATATTATTAAAAAAGAGAAAGTATTTTGATAATAAACTTCCTGTATAATGAGAAAGTATGGTAATGACATAAAACTATGGTAATGATATTTTCGTAAATACAGACATGTAGATCAGTGAAAAAGAACGGAGTCCATAAATAAACCTAGACTTCAATGATTAAATAAACCCCACAAAAACAAATGTACACAATCCAGAACATGTTGATTTCCTCAATAAAATTAATAAAGCTGAACATCCACTTATAAAATAATAAATGTAGACCTATATTTTTATCATTTGTATAAAAATGTTTCAGAATATAACTTAAAGATAATAAAACTAGAAGCCATAAAAATATTTTCATCTGCCATACAAGAGAATAACTGAGTAGAACCTGAAGAACAATATTAAGGGGCTAAATATGATTGGGGTCTTCATGTCACATTAAAACATAGAAATGTATGATGAAATAGTGGGAAAGTATGATTATGATAGTTTGAGTCTCTCATGTGTTTTTTTATAAAGCCACCAATACTGACTTGTACACCTTAACCTCATGACCTTAACTACCTCTAATTAGAGTCCAAAAGTTGTACATCCACATATGAACATTTAAGTATATTTGGTATTTAAATTTCAACCACATCAATTTTTGAAAAACATTCAAAACTTATTATTCTACCCACAGGAACCCTCAAATTGTATATGCTTCTCATTTTCAAACTAAGTTCATTGTATTCGAAAAGAATATTAAGTTACAGAATATATCATTTGGTGAATGATGATAATTTTGTCAACATGTCATGCATCTTTGGAACATTCAAATATTTTGGTCCCCAGTACCTCATGAGACTTTGTTCTAATGGCTTTCTTGGGCTCAAATCATATGCCAGTTCTCAGGGCAGGTTTTGGATACGTATTTTTTATATAATTATCTGATGATGAGTGTGATCCTACATTCAGTGCTCACTAGAGATTATTCCAGAAGGGCTGCTGCTGTGGTTCTTTCCCTACAACAAATAAGGATCCATGTAGACTGAACTATCCTTTACAATTAAGGAGGAAGATCTTAAACTCTGAGCATTCCCTATAAAAATAACAATTGGATGTCACAAAGGCTTATCACAGAATAACAAGCTCAAAAATAGCTTGATACACTTGAACAAAGGCAAAGGGAGTCAAAAACTGTACCAGAACATGAATAACAGAGACTCATAGTGGACCTATGTATCTGCCCATGCAACAAACCATTCACTGTGCCTGTATTGTGGATTTTTAATTGGAATATGCACCTTAAAGATTTCAGAAATGTTTTTTCTTCCTTTTTTATTATTAAAAAGATTTTCCACTCCTTTTACATACCAACCTCAGATCCCCTCTCCTCCCTCCTCCCGCCCTGCCAGCTCACCCTCTCAACCCACCACCCATTCCCACCTCCTTCAAGACAAGGTCTCCCATGGAGAGTCTCCAGAGCCTGGCACTCTCAGCCAAGGCAGGACAAGACCCTCCTCCCTGCGTGGAGACTGTGCCAGATGTCCCACCACAGGCACTGGGCTCCAAAAAGTCAGCCCCTGCACCAGGGACTGATCCCTATCCCATTGCCTGGCAGTCCTCAAACACTTCAAGCCAAACAACTGTCTCAAGTTTCCAGAGGGCCCAGATCACCACCATGGGGGGTTCCACAGTTATTGGTCCACAGTTCATGCATTTCCACCAGCCTGGCTGGCTTCGTGATCTCAATGTCCCTTGTTCATAGAATCTCTCCTCTCTCTTATCAGTTGGACTCCTGGAGCTCTGCCTGGTGCCAGGCTGTGAATCTCTGCATCTGCTTCGATCTGTCTCTGGATGAGGGCCCATGGGGACTTCTCAGCCATGGGTCCATAGTTCATGTGTCTCCACTAGTTTGGTTGGCCATCTCTGTACACCCTCCCATCATGATCTCATAGTCCCTTGCTCATAGAGGGCCCCCTGTCTCCCATTAATTGGGCTCCTGGAGCACCGCCTGGTGCCCAGCCATGGATCTCCATATCTGTCTCCATCAGTCATTTGATGAGGGCTCCATGGTGGCAGTTTGGGTATTCATCCATGTGAACACTGGATCAGGCCAGTTCAGGCATCCTATTAATTATTTCCAGTGGTCTAAGGTGGGTTCATCCCTGTGGA
>LZPO01055196.1:66858-117730 GCA_001675575.1 Neotoma lepida
AGAGCCCCAGATAAATGACTCTTATCACCAAATGAAGACTCTAATTGCACCAATAGATTACATCAAATCCAGTTGTTGGTCAAAATGGCCCCATGGGAACCCCCAAACAACCTAGGCTATTGCTAAGGCTATTCATTTCTCCCCACAAACATATGGTAAGACCGTAGTGCTGAAGATATGCTTGTATTCACCTCTGAATATGGAGAAGTTAACTTGTAACTACACACCCCTATTAACTAATGTTCATAGTACTGTAAGTTACTCTGCATGCTACCAGAGGAAAAAGATAAACAATAACCCAACTATAAAACCTTAGTTCTGCAATGGTGAACCACGTGCAAGATATGCTACTACAACGGAGTCACAGAACTTATGAGACTAACTCATAATTACCTGATTGGACTTAAGGTCCACTCCATGAGATGGAAATCATACCTGAAACTGCTTGAATGGCCAAGAACCTGAGAATAGATAGGCCGGGCCTAGGGAAAAACTAAATACTACTGTTTTGCTAAGGGAACTTAGCAACAAAATGGCTCTTAATAACATTCAGCATACTCATAGATCAGCACCTTGATGAATCTTTATTGAAGTAACCTCCTTCTACAGTAGTTGGAAACTAATAGAGACTCATAACTAGGCAATGTGCAGAAAGTGAATATACTTGGAACACTTGATCATAAATGAGACGGTTCTGTCAAATCATCCACTTCAGTGCTCAGGGAAGCCTTTGGAAAAGGAGGCAAAGGGTGTAAGGGATGGAGGACACCAAGAAGAAAAGGCCTTGTAAACATAGAAGGACAAATGCATGTAGGAACTCTTAGTGAATGTGACAGCATTCACAGGACCTTCACAGGCCTGTACCAGGTAAGTTACCAATGCTGAGAGTAGAAGTCAACACAATCCACATTCCTAACCCAGAAGCTATCTCCAATTGACCTACACTCACAAATGAAAAATTAGTTTTCTCCAATAAAGTCTCCCTAGGTATACACATCACTCTTAATGCCAGACAAAGATGCCCAACACAAAATGGTTTTCATTATTTGTCTGGGCACTTTTTTCTGTTTTCTCTTGCTGTTTTCTCTTTCTTCTTATATAGTATGGTTACTAATTTTGAGGTTTTATTAGATTTCTATGTTTATCAATGTGTGTCTTTCTGCTTTTATATGTGTTTTTTGTGTCATTTTTGGTTCTTCATTTATTTCTGTTCATCAGATTTATTTGTTTTAATTTTATCTATTCTTATAATCACTTTTCTCAAATTCCTGTTTTTTACTGAGAGGACAATAAAGGATATGAATTTGGTGTGTAGGAAAGTGGGGAGGATCTAGGAGGAGTTGTGGGAGAGGGAACCATAATCAGTATATATTGTATAAAAAAATCTATTTTTACTAAAAAGAATGAAATATTATATTTTAATTGTTAATTATAATTCTTGATTTAATTCATAGTTGTATCTTAAATAAAACAGTTGATTTTATTTTTACAGTTTGAAGTAATCTCATGTACAGTAGCAAGTGAATAAATAACTTTCTTTTCTTAAAAGCTATTAGTATCAATCAGTACTCACAATATTATAAAATGTAGTATTCATTAAATGTGGAATTATTCACTGTTTTTCTAATAACAACAAAAAAATCTACCAATGATAACCAGTGCATAAATGATTGTATTTGGGAAAATGATCTTCATTCTTACCTTGCTATATGAAAGGAATCATGTATTCCTAGTTTTGCCAAAACACTTATATGACTCAATTATCCAAGATCTATGTCTTAGTCACTGTTTTATTGCTGTAAAGAGACACCAGGACCATTGCAATTTTTCTGAAAGAAGGCATTTAACTGGGGTTTGCTTACCATTTCAGAGGTTCATCAAGTATCATCATGATGGGTGCATGGCAGCATGTAGGCAGACACGGTGCTGAAGGAGTAGCAGAGAGCTACATCCTGATCTGTAGGCAGAGAGAGAGAGAGAGAGACTAGGCCTGTCATGGGCATTTGAAACCTCAAAGACCAATCCCAGTGGCACACTTGCTCCAGCAATGCCATATTTCTTAATCCTTCTAATCCTGTCAAGGAGTTCCATTCAGGGTGACTAATCACTAATTACTTCCCTCTTTGGGGAGCTTTCACAGTAACTTCTGCTTGAAGTTCCTAGGGAGAAGGCATTGGGTTCTTTCAGCTCTGGAGCCTCTGTGCTCTGTCTGTCTGATGTGTATGGTATTCTCTGCAAAAGAGAAGCTATGAATGTGAAAGAGAGAAAAAATGCTTTATGAGAAGATTTTAAGGGAGGAAATGGAAGAGAGAGTTAATTTAATTATATTATAACCTCATAAAAGAGCATATATAGCTTTGGCAGAGGACTGAATTTCAGTTCCTAGCACATATACTAGGATGTTCAGGAACATCTGTGGTTCCATATTTAGGGTATCCTCAAGCTCCAAGGGTATCTTGACTAATATGGACACATACAAACAAATACAGAAAATAATTTTTTCAAATATGCTTATGTATGTGTATCTTTAGCTAAATTCATATGTAATTGGAAGAGTTATTTTAAAAAGCTAAAATGTTCTATTTCATATTCTATAGACCTGTTATTTGAACTTTTGTAATATTAGTATTTATTCTGAGAGCCATTCCAGGCAGAAAAGGAACAGTATGTTGGTCTGTGTAATTCAGATGTATGGCTCAACATCAATTCAGTATTTGAACAAAGGAAACAATCCAAACAATTTCAGGGCATAATTTTCTCTTGAAGCAATCAAAAGTATTTTGAATCAGTGGGATTTGAAGGAGGCTTCTCTCTGTAGAATTAATGCAATTACTTTAAAGAATCCAGTTATTTGCTGTCTATACATTCAATAATTTGCCTTGAATTGCCAGGCAAGCGACAATTCAGGAATATAACAGTTTAGATGAAATAATTTCATAGACACACTGTGCTTAAAAGAGCCATCCTCATTTGGTTATTTAGTTGTGGATATCATTGAAACAATAAAAGGTATTGCTGCACTAAATTGTGTTCTACTTTTGGAAGATTATGACCTCCAATAATTTTTAGGAACATTTAAAAGTTATTTTTCAGCAAGATTTTAAAACAGTTCATAATCTTCTACTTGGCAGGTAAAAACACCATATGACAAAACCATTCTTTGTGTTTTTTCATATATATATATATATATATATATATATTCTTACCAAAGATAAATTACTTGAATTCAATAAGCTAAGCCAATGGCATTAGGTTCCAGCAAAATATATAAATAAAATCAACTGTCTCTAAGTGATTAGAAATCTTCACACAAGCATGAGGAACTACCTATGCATAAAGTTATGCTGACAGTGCCCTTCAGCCACCACCACCTTTTCAAAAGAAAACAACTATAGACAATACCAAAGGAAACTATACAGCAGTGATCGAGAATTCATAAAAGCAAACAGACTCTTGAGATTTTTCTTAATATAAGCAAAGCACATGTAAGTTTAAAATAAATGCCTTGACTTAGCGTTAGGAGACAAAGAACCTCAAAATATGCCATTGAGTTTGTTTGTGTTTGTCATCTACTGCTGGTCATGGGGCCTATCATTAAGAGTGGTTTGTGTTCCCAGTGAGACTCACTTGGAGAAAACCAATTTTTCATTTACAAATGACTATTAAATTGAGATAACTTTTGAATTAGGGGTAGGGGTATGTGATCACTTATCCTTTCAGCTCTTGGACCCCAACTTATGCAGATCATTGTAGGCCCTGTGCATGCTGCTCTGTAAGTTCATATTGCCCCAGGCCTGTTGTGACTAAAATGCCTTTATTCCTTGCTGTCCTCCTCCCGTTCTATATCTTGCACTTTCTCTCCCTCCACTTCCTGAGGGTTCCCTGAGCCCTGTGGATAGGAATTTGATGGAGACATCCCATTTAGGACTAAGTGTTCCAACTTCTCTCACTCTCTGCATATCATTTAGTTGTAGGATTCTCTATTAATTTCTAGCTACTGTGGTAGGAAGCTTCTCTGATGATGGCTGTGTGAGACACTGATATATGAAGGTAAGAGAATGTCCTTAAGAGTCCTTTTATTCCTACATTCTCTTATGAGGACTATTGCCAGTGGCTGTGTCAGAGGAGCAACAGATGGCAATTGAAGTTCAATGTGTCAGTCTACCAGGATGAAATTCCCTGATGGGTGAATCTCAGATAGAGGCAAAGCCACTGGCCCTAGAATGTCTTTTGCTTCTGCTGTGCCTTTACATGTTTGCTGCTGCTATCTTTCTCTGGAATTTGGAATGGTGTGAATGAGTGTGGGGAGATCCCCATTGCTTTTAGTGTAATGTGTTTATCTCATGAAAATATCCCATTCTACTGGACATTTTTCATGTGAATTATTATGAAGATGATTTCTTCCTGAGGTAAACTGTGTAAATGATAATAATAAAGTTAGTTTAAATAAAATTTTGATGATTAAAAACATAAGCCTGGCAGTGGTGGCGCACACCTTTAATCCCAGCACTCGGGAGGCAGAGGCAGGCAGATCTCTGTGAGTTCGAGGCCAGCCTGGGCTACCGAGTGAGTTCTAGGAAAGGTGCAAAGCTACACAGAGAAACCCTGTCTCGAAAAACCAAAAAAAGAAAAAAGAAAAAATATAAAAAAGGAATTGTCCCACTGCTAAAACATATGAGTTTCTATTGAGGAGCCATATAAACTGTGGCTTAGGTTAATGATTAAGAAAAACAATTGAATCTCAGGTAGCCCAGCTAGCTTAAATTCTTTTAACAATATTGAGAGATGTGATCACAGGTTTCACAATGTATTACAACTGAAACAAAGCTTTGAAAATAACTTAAATTTAGACTAAGAGGTTTTTGTCAAATAGCTTTGAGATGAAAAACCCAAGAAGATAATCTAAAGTTTTAGAAAGGCACGTAGCTGAATGTAGAATTCTTTAAGATCAGGAAACAAGAACAAAGCAACCCAATTATTACTAGCTGATGCGGCTTTCTTGCTAGGATTGGTTGATCACCAACGATGATGATTGATTTCATATATCCATTTTTACCCTCAATCTTCTGATATAAAAACTATTGATGAGTGGGTATGTACCCTAAACATTTAAAGTAGAGCTGACTGATTCTTTTCATATATAAAAGTTTAAGTTTGTGATTCCTTTAATATTCCTTATAAAATTACCTTTCAAGATAAGTAATAAACTAATTGGCCCTTTCTTTGTAATTGCACAATGTAGCCTGCCAGTAAAAGACCTGACTGAGAAGAATTCCTTGCTTGCCCAGATGGTTAATCTGTAACAAGTTGCTTGAGTATGGATGTAAAAGGGTTTTTGGGATAATTTGTTTCTCACCTGTAATATGAAAAACGTTTAATCATGTAAGGAATATGGAAAACATGCTGTTTTTTTATTGTTTGTTTTGTATTTATTGTAATCATTCACTAGAAAAACAGAATGTAACCACATCGTAATTTTTATATTGCCTGAACAATTTTGCTGGAGTATATAAGCTGTAAGGAAAAGAATAGAGATACAGTTAGGTAGAGTTAAAATGGGCTAGAAGGAAAACATCAATAATGAGAGTTACAAGGAAAACAAGAATGAAAGAGTTAAAATTAGTTAGAAGGAAAACATTAGGAATGAGAGAGTTATAAGGAAAACATCAAGAATGAGAGAGAAGAAACTAGAAGTAAAACATCAAGAATAAAGATAAAGTTAAAAGAAAAACATCAAGAATGAGAGAGGAAATCAGGAGGAAAATAAAGAATAGAAAATGCAAAAGAAGAATAAGGAAAGGTCTGAATGAAACCATCAAGAGAGTGTGTTAGTATCTTTCTCCATAACCCCTCAGATAGAAAAGTCTTAGTACATGCCGATGCCATGAATTCTTTTCAAGCCCTGAGCTGTCTGGAGCCTGGTCTGTAGACTATATTATTTGATTTTCCCATAGTTTCATGGCCTATCTAATCTCAGATTCCTGGACATCAAAGCGGTGTAAGTCATGGGTTCTATCTCATGGAAAGAGCCTTAAAGCCAATCAGGTAGTTTACTGGTTACATCCACCAGGATTGTGCCACTATTGATCCAGCATATCATGCAGACAGGTCAAGATTGTAGATCAAAGATTTTGTACCTGGTTTGGCCTTTACCATTTTCCTCTGGTAGTATACAGAGTATCTTCCAGTACCATAAACATTAATTAATATGGTGAATATTCCAGTTAGGCACAACTCAAGTTCTCCATCTTGAATGAGTTTTGTAGGTATTGTATTCAGCAATAATAAGGCCTTGTCACGAATCGAATTTGTAGAGAGGCACAAATAACCTTGGCAATAACCTCCATGGCTTGGGGGTTCCATTGAGTCAACTTTGGCCAATAACTTAAGTACTGTAAGCTTCATTTGGCTACCAGGTATATCCAGATGGGTTCTATCTCCCCTGTTATTTGTCAGTTTCAGCTAGATAATCTTCATATATGTCTATACTGTAGGAAGCTCCTGATGTATTGCTATTTCATATGACCTCTCAAATTATAGGAACTTCTACTATATTAGATTTCCATAAACACCTCAAATAGCTTTTAATTTTAGTTGATGTCCCTTTCTACATCCCCTCCCCCATCTGCCTCTTCTCCCTCTCTCCCTGTTTGATTCTCTTATTGTAGTTCCCCTTTCATCCACTCATACACATATATTGTATATTGTTGTGGAACAATCTATTTGTACACTGTGAGTACTTGTTGTTCTCATTTAATAAAGGGATAACTGGATAATAGATAGGCAAGAAGAGGTTAGTCTGGACACCCAAACTGAGAGGACACTGGTAGTAAGAAGAACAGGGTCACCAAGAGTCACAAGGAAACATGGAAAGAGGCAGCATGAACATACAGAACTGAAAAGGTACTACTATGTGGTAGAGCCTAAATAAGAAATGTGGATTAATTTAAGTTAAAAGAGCTAGTTAGTAACAAGCATAAGCTATAGGCTGAGCAATTATCTGTTGGGGAATATTATTTTAAGGTGTGTTACTTTTGTTTATGTTGCATTTGTTTAACTCTGTGAAGCTGTTACTTTGACTGTCTAAAACACCTGATGGTCTAATAAAGACATTAATGTCCAATAGTGAGGCAAAAAAGAGAAATACGTGGGGCTGGTAGGCAGAGAGGATAAATAGAAGAGAAATCTTGGAGAAGAGTAAGTAGTCAAAGAAGGAGGAAGACCCAGGGACCAGCCACTCAGCTACACAGCAAGCCATAGAATAAGAGTAACATTTACAGAAGTAAGAGCACAGGAAAAGTCCAGAGGCAAAAGGTAGATAGGATAATTTAAAGTTAAGATAAGCTGGCAAGAAACAAGCCAATCTAAGGCCAGACAAGTATAATTAAGAATAAGCCTCTGTGTGTGATTTTTTTGGGAGCTGGGTGGCAGGCCCCCAAAGAGCAAAAATTACCATCAATAATTATAATTAATAGTAAGTTACTGTATGATTATTTGGGAGTGGGCTGGCAGGAAGAAAATCTCAGCCTACAGTGTGTCCCCATTCTAGGGAGACCCTTACCCCAAGTCCCTTAATTCCTATTGAACCTTTGTAGTTATATGGACTAAAGCTTGCTAATAAGTGACTTAATATCTAATATCTACATATAAGTGAATTCTTATTATATTTATCTGTTAAGTGTGTGAGTTAACTCACTCTGAAATTTTTTTTCTAGCTCTATCCACTTACCTGTGAATTTCATGATTTATTTTTACATCTGAGTAATATTCTGTTGTATCAATGTATCAACTATTCTATATCCATTCACCTGTTCATGGACATCTAGATGTTTCCAATTATTATTAGAGTAGCCATGAACATGGATGAGAAATTATCTCTGTGATAGGGTGTAGAGTCCTATTATAGGAAATACACCTTTGTAAGGTGTATTTCCAAGAGCAGTATAGCAGGATTTTGAGGCAGATCAATTACTAATTTTCGGAGGAACAGCTACACTGATTTCCACCCAGGTAGTCTGATATCTAAACAACATAAAGTACCAGAGGACAATAATAACATACTTTAAAAAACCTATAATCAAGAAAATTTGGAAATCTAAAGGAAATCGATAACTTTCTCAATATATACCACATAACAAAGTTAAACAAAGATCAGGTAAGCAATTTAAACTGACCTGTATCTCATAGTGAATTAGAAGCAGTAATTTAAAGTCTCCCATCTCCCCAAAAAAGCTCACTCATGGTCAGATGGTTTTAGCACAGAATTATACCATAATTTCAAAAAAGTACATGTCAATACTCCCCAAATTTTTGCTCAAAGTAGAAGCAGAAGGAACATTGCCTGGCATAGCAATATTTAATGGGAATGGCAAAAGTCATAAAGCCAGCACAGCTGCTTGAAAAACATCCAGTAAACCTGAACCATGTGATAGCCACCATGCCACCTTAAGTTTCATCTCCACCTGCTGCATAGTTGAGGGAATTTTAATATTTGCACATTTGGAACATATTGGATTGATGAAAATTTTCTCATGAATCATTTATGCCTCTCCCAGGAGTATTTTTTTAAGTTTCCCCAAGAATGTCCTGAACATACTAACCCTCCAACTTAGAGGGAGACTAGAAGGACTTCCTTATGCCTTGGAGGTTGTAAAACACAAAAAGAAGCCAGAGGTCTCTTTATGAGACTATGAGATATTCTTGAAGCCTCTGTCCCTGTACTTACTCAGGAACAAGATAATCAAAACAAAGTAAATTTAAAAAGATCCACAAAATTTGGTGGGCTTGAGGAGTTGGCCACAGCTCAGATTGCAAGTCTCTTCCCACTGTACACTTAGGGGACTGCGTGGCATATACAGCAACAACGTTAGATTGGCTGAAGTTACTTCTGCCTTACACAGAGACTTATTGATAAAGAATGATGTAAATAGATGATAAAAAATGATATGCCAGGACCTCCCTTTCTTATAAAAATTAACACTTGAAGAACCACTGTGGTGTCACATGACCAAAGAACAACAGAGTGCAAGAATTGGACATATAAACAAATGATATAAAGATATAAAATGTAAACAATGTATTATGTCAAAATTTGAATAATGCCAGAATTTGAATAATTACTGTTGCAACTTTGGCCTGAGGATTTTTCTTGGGCACTCTGATTATTAAGAGTTAATAATACACTGCTTGGAATACAACAATTTGTCTAGATTGGCTTGAAGATTTTGTTTTGGTCTAGTGTTCATGTATCCCAAAAGCAACTAGCCTGAGAACAGGCTGTCATATGCCTCTATATTCTTAAAAGTTGGGTTACAGGGTTAATGAATAAAAATAGTTATAAAAGATTGCTGTTTATAAATAATGTCAAAACTTGAGGGAAAATAATTGTAAAAGATAACTCTTTTCTGTCATGGTTTATCAATGATGACTAAAAGATATGCAAGAGGAAGTGAAACATATGTCCCAAAACAGAAAAGATCTATATTTTGGAAAAACATGAATCTACCTCTGCTTACTGAATTCTGTATAAATAAAGAAAAACTTGGGCTGCTTGTCATTGAGTCTGCAAGATTCTCTGAACCATCATGCCTGGCTCACTTCTTCCCTTGCTGATAACTTACCTGCTCTCTGGGACCTGTTGACCGCCAGGCTGGCCCTGGGCATATACCAATTAGTTTTATGTTTCCACAGTTACCCTGGTACTTAAACTGCATAAAGACATAAAAGAGAAAGAGAATTACATAGCAACTTCATTTTTGAACAAATATGCAAACCTTCTAAATAAAATACTTGCAAATTGAATATGAGAACACATCAAAAAGATCATCCACCATGACCAACTGGGCTTCATCCTAAAGATTCTTGGATTGTTGAGCACACATAAATTGATAAATCCAATTCACTATATAAACAAACTGAAAGATTAAAAAGTATATGTTCATCTCATTAGATGCAGACAATGTCTTTGACACAATCCAATACTTCTTCATCATAAAATCCCTTGCGAGAGATTAGGGATACCTTGGACATACCTCAAAACAATGCAGACAGTTTATAGCAAGCCCATAGCCAAAATCAACTTACCAGTGAGTGTAAATCTTCTTTATACTGCAACCCTTTAATACAGTTTTTGATGTTTTGGTGACCCCCCAACCATAATATTAATTCATTGCTCCTTCATAACTGTAATTTTGCTACTGTTGAGAATCAAAATGCAAATATCTGATACACAAGCCACACATGGATCATGACCCACAGGTTGATAAACACTGACTTAAATGGAGAGGAAATCAATGCATTTCCAGAAAAATCAGGAACAAGACAAGGTTGTCCACTATCTCCATATCAATTCAATGTAGTACTTGTAGTCTTAGGTAAAACAATAAGCAACTGAAGGAGATTAAGGATATACAAATTGGAAAAAAAGAAGTCAAAGTATCCTTATTTGCAAATTATGTGATAGCATACATAAGTGGCAATAAGACATCCACCCGGAAATTCCTACTGCTAAGAAACACTTTTAGCCAAGTAGCAGAATACAAAATTACCACACATAAATCAATATTCTTCCTATGTACAAATGACAAACAGACTGAGGGAAAACTCAGGGAAACAAAACCCATGAAAATTCCAACACAATTTTTTACAGAACTATAAAGGACAATTTTCAGCTTTATACATTTAGTTCTTAATTTGAATTTATTATAAAATTATCACTAAGTGTAGCATCTCTTGGCTTGTTTATATCAAGTAGACAAAAAGTTAAACTTCCAGCTAAGCATCACTAAATACAAAGCAAATACCTCAATGATAACACAAAAGACATAATATAACCTCTGAGGATATAAATTTGTAAGTTCTCAAAACCTAAGTCTTAAAGCAGTTAAATATTCTAAAATGTACAATAACATTATTAAGTCCTTTGATTTGTTAGATAGTCATAGAAAACAATACTAACAAAAATTACTGCTTCATTTTAAGTATTATTAAATTAATATATTCTTGATTTTTCTTGTGTTTTTACATTGATAAAATAAGTATTCTATAAATAATTGGTTTAGTCTCAGATTCTGAAATTCTTGATTTTTCTGCATGTATTTATTTATCAAATATGTTTATAACGTGATTCATAAAATAAATTTAATGAACATCATAGAGTTCAAATCATATGAATATTTTTCAAACTATACTGCAATTAAATAAAAATAAAGTTATATGGTTAAAGGTAATATTTAAAGAAATATTTATACTTGTTAATGTCTACACTAGCAAAATATAGCTCTTAAATATAAGATATGTTTATTTATGATGTTGTCTTATAAGAATTAATTAATTTTAGATTAAAAACACTACTACAGAGTAGGAAGCAAAGTGAGAAAAATGAAACAAAACTGATTATTTGAAATAACAATAAAATGATAAAAATACAGTCTTGTTAATACCTAGATGTGTATAAGAGACAGAGTAGGAAGCAAAGTGAGAAAAATGAAACAAAACTGATTATTTGAAATAACAATAAAATGATAAAAATACAGTCTTGTTAATACCTTCAGGTAAAAGAAAGCCTAATCAACTACCATAAAAGATGAGGGGACAATGGGATCATTTGACTGCTCAGTGGATAAAGGCACTTGCTGGCGATCTTGATACCCTTCATTCAATCCCTGAGTAAATGGAGAGAAGTTTAAATAGAGCAAGTTGTTCTCTGACCTACATATATGTTACAGTATGAGGTCTTCTACACACACACACACACACACACACACACACACACACAAAAATAAATAAATGCAATTTCATTTTATAATGGGAGAAAAAGCTAATTCATAAAACTTCAAAATATGCCGGGCGGTGGTGGCGCATGCCTTTAATCCCAGCACTCGGGAGGCAGAGGCAGGCGGATCATTGTGAGTTCAAGGCCAGCCTGGGGTACCGAGTGAGTGCCAGGAAAGGTGCCAAAGCTACACAAAATAAAAGCCTGTCTCGAAAAAACCAAAAAAAACCTTCAAAATATTAGAAAATTAGTATGAAAAATTTATACAAATAAATTTTACAACCTAAATAATATAGAAAATTTAAGAGATACAAATTACCAAAAGTAAGCTTCATGTGAAATTTAAAAAATCTATTTCAAAGAAAACCATTTTCAATTAAAAAACTTCAGCTCTTTCTGGCTTTATTGGCCTGTGAATTCAGTAAAATATTAAGACATAAATAAATCTGAGAAGAGTATTTCAACAAAAGAGAAACAAGAAATGCTTCTCAACAATTTTTCTGAGGGCAGCATTGGATGTTTTCCAAAATCAAATGAAAATAACACTGGAGAATTATAAAGCAATATTTCCTATAAGACTTCTGAATATAATATTTTAAATCTGTCATCAAGTTCCTGTATTCACTCACTAAGGAAGTTGAAAATTAAAATCAATTCAAAATTCATTCAATGACTATGAAAAAAAATATGACATATCTGTAGTGTCTGTCATTGTATATAAAAATCAATATATAAACACATACAAATGGATGCACAAATAATATTATAAAAGTGAAAAAAATGAATACAAATGGCCATATATGTCACAAGTTGCCTATGATATGGATATCTTCAAGAAAATGTATTTTGTCAATGATTTTGTCATTGTCAGAACATGATAACTTCTTATACAAATTTTGATGATACAAGTTAGTCAACAAGTCTTCTTGTTGAGATCCAGTGAGACACTATTACATTCATGAGAGCACTGTGGATGTAGCATAGCATATCACCCTACAGTAAACATGTTTTCAAAATCAGTACTCTCTAAAATAGTGAAAGAAACTACAGTGTTGTTGATATACAAACCAGTAACCATCATAAGCTAAATTTTCAGATACACTTTGCCAAATTGACTTTCATATAATTTTTATTATGCACAGCAGCTGTGTCTATATCAGCATTACAACATACATAAACATGCCTTGAGCTATCTTACAATAATTGTTTCTTAACCAAGAAATATGAATGTTCACCTCCATTACAATTGCATGTGCCCAGTACTATAAATCTACAGTCTCTATTGACTGAAACCTTATTATACAGAATATGACAACACAGAGTATGTTAGAAAAATTTATAATTGAAATAAAATCCGTGTTTTTTTAGGATCAAGAGTAGGAGCAGAATATAAAATATGAAATAGAAAAGTAAACAAGCTTCTTATAATAAGGTAAAAGTTGTTCATCTTGAATAAGTTATATGATTATATAAAATTACAAATATCAACCAACTACTTCACTTAACAGAATTTTATTACAAGTACAATATCCATGAAAAGACAAAGTAATAGATTAATAAAGAATGGGCAGATAAAAGGAAACTAAATCCCAGGATGTTTTTCTTTCTATTTTTATACTTTATCCACTAGGCCACACTTCATCACAAAGAATAGTTTTTGATATGATATTCCTTCTTGAAATGTTCTTTGCAGTATTAAAAAAAAGAAACAGCTGTTAATGAATCCCATCCCACACAGTAATATCAATGCCCAGATAGCTAGCCAAAGTTCTTTCATAATCTAAAATTATCACAATTAATTTGTATTTCAAATTAACTATATTAATATGACAACACATCTGCCTCCAAACTAAGAGAACTCTTTTTCAAGAGTATGTCTTCTTATGGACTTAGTTTTAAAATGAGTATATTTAACATATTAATAAAGTAGTAACTTTTAAATGGGTGTTTTGTAAAAGCAGAAATTCTGAATAATAATACAATGTAGGAAATGTCAGGAAGGACAAACAATACAGCAGCTAGGTAGGAATGATCCTCTCACAGACAAACAAATGTAAACATACATTCAGAAACAAACAACCAGCAAAGAAACTGTTGAAATCAGATAAAAGACCACGGTGCATTTTATTTATCATACTAAAAAATAATTACAAAATGGAATTTTGTAGAAGGCAGAAAAGAAATTGTTACCTGTTACATTTCACTCCTTCAACTCCAAGCTGCACCACACAGAGTAGAAAGGTAAGAGAATTAAGAGTGGGGACTTAATGTGAAATTTCCTACCTGGATCACCATTGTGTAAACCTGTGTCACTAACAAGTCAGTGTTTACAGACAAGGTTCTCAGATTTCCAAGTATTAGGCAGAAAATCTGGCTCCCAAAGAACAAACTTGTACTTTCAGCAGAATAAAAGTCAGCTGAAGACAGCTGTAGCATGAAGAAGTACAGATATGATGCTGAACAAAGTTCAATCAAATTCCCATCACCCCAGGATGCTGAAGGTCTATTTTCACTAAGTCATCCCTCCATTAGTCTCATGAGACCTAAAACTGGGAAATCAATAAATGTTTCCTTTACCAGGTTTGTCTCTGAACACAGCCTCTGAATGTCTGCAGTGCTAGATGAAGGCAAAGTCCTCTCATAGGACTTCTATTAATGTGAACCAAGTCTGTTGTTGGGTCTGGGTAGTCTTTGACCTGACATTCAACACAGTATCAAAATTTTTTGTTATTTATATACAAGAAAATACATAAATATAATCTGCTCCATCTGTTTAGTGGTACTTGCATGCATGTTATTTCAGGGTTAACCACTCAGTATTAGATGCCAAATTATACAAATGACCCAGTTTAATCTGGCTGCTGTGTTCTTTTTTCCTTACTGAATTATTATCTTGCTCACTGACATAACTGTGGGAAATGAGGCTCTCACAAAGTCTTTATTTTAATCATAATGTACTTTCAGGTAGTGATATGACAACATGACTTTCTCTCAAAACTTAAACTGATAGAAATGCTCTTACAATAATAAACATATTACTAAATAACTATCATTTTTCTTAAATATTTTTAGTCACATTTACTTTGGATTAACTCAAAGATGGCAGTTAAAATTTCATCATAAAATGGTAAATTATTATTTAAAGTTCAATCAAGTTTAAAACAATGGTTAAATTGAGAAAAGCATTAATCCACACAGCTAATAATTTCTACTGAAAAATAAAATGATAGAAGAAGAATGATTGTATTTAGTTATTATGCACTTGGGTGGTTTTAAATTTTATTGGGACCAACTTGTCACCAGTTGCTTCTTGAAATTTACCTAGAAAATCAATATTTGTGGCCTGCACATTACCACAGGAATATCTAAACAGTATCTCAAATGTAGTGGTCAATAAACATAAAGAGTCCCTCCTCATCATTCACAAAATACCATTTTATCACTTATTCTTTATTTCCAGGATAACTATATGTCTTGAATATTTACCCCAATCATATTTTAGAATGAGTGGGTAAACCAGAAATATCCTAAGTAACACCAGAGATATAGTCACCTTCTCCATCTCAGAAAATAGCATCCCCTTCCATCCATTTCCAAACATCCTGATCTGTAGACTGCAGGCAGAGAGAGAGAAAGGGTGGGGATTAGGCCTGGCATGGGATTTTGAAACCTCAAAGCCTACCTTGAGTAATATACTTCCTCTAAAAAGGTGACAATTCCTAATCCTTCACAAAGAGTTCTATTATCAGATGACCAAGATTCAAGCTAACACATATTCCAATTCTACGTCATTTATCATAAATGACTGATCATATTTGAAGATTATTCGTGTGAAGTTCTGAAACTACTTCTCTTTGATGCCAGAGGATTATTGTATACAACTTATTATACATAAATCAAAATTAATTATAGAGAATGTGGGTGCTGGGAACAGAGCTCAAGTCCTCTGCAAAATCAAAAAGTTCTCTTAATATGCAAACAACTTCTCCAGATGCTATTTATACCTCTTTTGCAAGAATACATTCTTTGTTTACATTTCCTTTGTCAATATGTTCTTTCCTCTACATGAGACTCTGTGTCACTTTTTCATATAACTGGTTAATCCTGAAAATTGCTGATATTTTATAAGTAAATCACAAAACTACAAATGCAAAGGAATTTTTCGGTCTTTTCCTTTCCTTTATGAAACACATGTACTTCCCAACATAACATTTTTATCAGAAGACAGTAATAGTTTGATGTTAGCCCATACAGAAAGTTTGTCTTTAATGGTATTTTTCACTTAAAAGTCTCTTTCTTCTCATGTATTACATATTTAATTCAACTATGGTTTTACTTTTGAGAAATAAATTGAAAAAGGCAGGTAAATTGCTTAAATTATTTTTTTTCTTTATGATAAACCTAAATATAATCTTACATGATTTATTAATAATTTCACAGAATATTTTTATCTCCTCTTAAAATGAATATATTATTACTTGGGGACTTACAAAATATCAAACAGAACAATTTTTAGTGTCAGATTTTAAGGAATTATGGAAGAGCAATATATGAAAATGAAAGAGTTGGCAAGGAATATGTCTGATAGAAGCAACATATTAAAAAATTAAAGCTGGTATAATTTTTTATTTATAAATGAGTAAATTTTTATGAAATATTTTTTATGTGGGACAATCTGTGAAAATATAGTTCTTCACCTGGGAAGAAAAAATAAGTTGAAGATGATGTGAAAATGGCTGGATTAAGAGTTTAAGGGTTTGAACAGGAATTATCTTAATCTACATTTCTACACGGTGGTCCTATAAGTTTAAAAAATATTTATCTGCCTAGAGTATGAAGTAGTCATATAAATTTAAAAATATCTATCTGCATAGAATATGGTACTGAAGATATATTCCCTATCAAGAGTTAGGCAAACAAAAAGTAACAAACACATACATCCTCTTAGTGTATTGAGTGTCTTAATGAAAGCAATTTGTTTTTATATACCTATGATTTCATCATAATCCCAAATGTTAGCTACTTACATTGTGTAAATTCATAAAACAAAATAAAAATTTCATCATTTTCTTTGAATTCATGAATCACAAAGCAATCAATATCTTATTATTATGCCATAAATTAAGGATGACATTAAGGAAATTTACATAGCTCATTAAAGACCATGCTAATTATTATAGATACATCAAGATTATCATGTAAATAAAGATATTTAAGAATTGATGCAATTCCTGTGTGCTTATTTTATCTTTCATGCAATATTTGTTTTATGAATGTATATGTATAAATATAAATGCCCATTTTATATTTTTATTTAGTGAAAGCATTAGATTTTCTCTTTTAACTATGAAAATCTATTAATAGTTTTTCAATCATTTCTACGCATAGTTCTGCCTTTACAAAATTTTTTGAAGTTCACATTTACAAATATTTTGTGTGTCAGAGAAGACAGGAAGGCATTTTCTTGGGAAAATTTTGTAGAGATAACAATACAAATGTTGGGAGTTAGTTCTTTCTTTACATTTTTGGGTGGCAGGAGAGTCAAACTTAGGCCATCAGATGCAGCAAGCCTGCCAACCCCCTGAATCATTGCCATCCTAAGATTTTTTTTTTCTTATAGAAATCAGCACCATCCTTGAAAAGTAAAACATGATTGTTGCCAGTGGATTGTTTTAGCCAAGAAAGCAAGTCTAACATTATGAATCTCTGGAAGATGTTTCATGGCTTTGTGGAATATTGTTCTCCACAACACAAATGGATGGAATCAGGAAATAGAAAATATCCTCCATAGAAGTTATAAAGTGTTCAGTGACAGCTTTGAAAGATTACAGCTGAAATAGCAGTCCATCAAGAAAATTTAAATCTTTATGATGTTATGATAGAATTCTATTTTACTGTGATAAGCTTAAATATTTGTTTGTGTAAATATACATTTGACATTGATATTTTAATTATGACTTAGTAATGAAAGAATATATCATATAGTTTTTAAGAATTATAATCCACAATGTCAATATAACAAGAAAATAAAAGCATGTGCTGCAAATATATAATTCAAAAATATGTATTTCTTTTATGATTATTTTCATGGTACTACTGAGAATATTTATTTTAGACAACACACAGACTACACACAGAGAGTCATAAAGCAGAGAAAAGAAATTAGAAGATAATAATATAACCTGTCATTTATTATACTTGAGAGGAATCACAAAAATAAAATTTTTATGATAGCATTTCCCTGTAATTTTTGATAGTTTATATTTTCTTTATGAAATGACTGTAAATCTTTGGATATTCTTACCAAGAATAAAGTGAATACATATTATATCTTGGTACTGATAAATGCAATGACTTTTATTTTCAGGTATATTAAGTTTAATGTAAATTACAATAAATTCAATAGAAGATCAGAAATATTGGTTAACCAAAGAGAAATTGTCAATATATAAAGAAGAAAAAGATGATTGCAGAAATGATTCAATAGTTAAGAACACTTACTAATCTTCCAGAGGATCAGGATTAAATGTTCAGCACCCATTTTGACAGCTCATAACCACCTCTAATTCCAGATCTAGGGAGATTTAATGTCCTATTTGGACCTCTTTGAACATACATAGCACACATACATAAGTATTCTCTCTCTCTCTCTCTCTCTCTCTCTCTCTCTCTCTCACACACACACACACACACACATATCAGTTTAAAAAAAAACTAAAAATCAAATTGTTTTTAAAGAAAAAGATATGATTCCTAAACCGCATGTCTGGACTTTAGTTAACAGAGTAATTTCTTCATCTTGCTCGGTATATCATTGTCAAGGTATAAAACTAAAAATAAAATGGTATCATTTCTTCTTTTAATATCAGAGATTATGAAAGATGAAGGTTATACCATTTGTGCTGTAATATTATTAACACTATAGCTGATAGTGTTTAGGGTAATGAGTTCAATTTTCAATCTTCATACAGCAACCAGTTTCTAGTTGCTTATCTAAACTAATATTATATGATCGCATTTTCACATATATTATAACTTTCAGTTCTTCAATTTTGAGACAGGGACTGATTATCACTATCTTTCCAAATCTGCCCTTGAATTTAAGATTGACCTTTTTTCAGTCTCCAGAATATTGATCTTACTTGTGTGCAGTGCCATACTTAGTGTAAAATTTTATTTCTATTAGTGACATGCTTGAAAATTCATGCCATATTATATTTTTTTCAACGTAATATTTCCATTGTCATGAAAGTATTAAAGTCATGAAAATTTGACAAGCTAGAGTTGAGGAGAAGAGGGAAATTCAAACATTCACTTTGATATTCAAAGATAATTTTTCTCTTTGGGCATTTGAGTCTAGGAAACACTAGCTGTGCATGAAGAACATTACATATGCACTGAGAAATCTTATGAAGCTATGAGAAAGAAGGGAATTTCTGGAATGCGACAAACTTTTAGAATCTAAAAAGTTATTCCTGATGTAAGCTGTAAATCACAAAAGTTTTGTGCTAACAGTGACTCAGAAATAGATTATTTCTCAATTAAATTTGTTAACTTTATATCATGACTTATGAATCATTAATAATTGAACTGTGAATAAGTAGTTGTTTTGGGTGTTTGGAAGATGTTATGAAAATATTCTCTGAGTAAAATATCATCTGAAGCCTAAAAATGCTTTCAGAAATTATTTTCAAACTCAATGTATGACACTCACTGAAACATAACCAATCATACCAGGAAATGATGACCATGAGAAAGGACAATACGAATAAAGGTTTTGTGTTGGAAAGAGGAAGGAAAGGTGGATATGAATGATATATATCATTCACACATTAAATTGACAAATAATAAATAATTTTTAAATAAGGAAGGTGCTGGGAAGATGGGAAGGTGGATAAATTTCCAAGTGAAAAAGCATGAGAACTGGAATTCACATTCCCAACACACACATAAAAAAAAAAAAGTCAGAGAGTGTGACAGCTACTTGTAATCCATATGCTCAGCAGAATGAGACAGGGATTGCTAGGACAAGGTGGATAGATAACCTACCTGTTTCAGCTCCAGGTTTTGTGAAAGATCCTGTTTCAATATATAAGGTAGAGAGCAAGTACAGAAGGTAAACAAAGTTAACCTCTGACCACCAAATGCACACTTACACATGTCCTTACATATATGCAAAAATGCACAAATATATTCACATACATCCCACACCCATACAGAGAGAAGTAGAGAGGATGGAGGAAGGATCATTGGAAACAATGGGCCTCAGGGATACTTGTATATCAAGAAAGATGAAATCATGATAGATTTTAGCACCCTAAAGTTTAGCGTACAGTTACTGTATTCATTAGTATGAAACTTATTATTTTTACTGTGCCTCAAAAATTTCAACAGCACCCTGACAATTTTATCAGTAAATTATAAACAAAATGGCAGAAGTTCATGAAAAGAAACAAATATATGTCTTAAATAGACCATCTATAGTGAAAAAATTAACTAAAACTTGAGGCAAGATTACTAGCAAATT
Source organism: Neotoma lepida (assembly GCA_001675575.1). Classification (NCBI taxonomy): domain Eukaryota; kingdom Metazoa; phylum Chordata; class Mammalia; order Rodentia; family Cricetidae; genus Neotoma; species Neotoma lepida. Next base: position 87,159 of record LZPO01055196.1, read on the forward strand.
CTACAAGCTAAAAAGAGATCTGATTAATCTTAAAGTAGATAAGTTATTATGAGGTTAGTGAGATAAGCAGATAGAAGGAAAATCAGAATAATATCAAGTACATTTTTCCGGACACAGTGCAATTATTTTAGAAAATTATTATAGATAATCAAAAAGCCCTCAAAGGTTAAAATGTGCTTCAAAATAATGTGTACATCATTGAAATATGGAGTCATGAAATTAAAATCCAAATTACTTGAAAGCTCTGAAGTCTAGGAAAATATCAATTAAGCAATGCAGAAAGAATTGGCATCTACTTTCTAGCACAAAATTAAAATAGAGAGCTGAGATGAAATCATCAAGTTGATTAATTTGTCTTCTCTAGGGGAAGAGAACCAAGGAGATGAATATATATTGCACTAAAAACTAGACATTGAATTTAAGAATTTTATCTTTCCCATTTTAAGAAAAAATTTATTTTTAATTTGTGTGTGTGCACGTGTATATGCCATTGTCCAAGGAATTCTTTAAAATAATTAATATCACATAGCAGTGAATATTATGACTTTATTATGCTACTATATCACATTTGGGTCTTTCTAAAATAAAAGTTGCTAAGACTCTTTTCAAAGTTCTGATTCAATGCTTCTTAAGAAGGTCTTGGAAAGTAACATTTCTCACAAATATACTTAATACACTGATAATACTAGAAAAGGAGTCACAAGGGAAACACTGTTGTAAAGAGAGATTCCATTTGGGGAAATTAAACAAGATTTTTATGATTGCATTAGTTTGTGCTTCCTTCAGCAGTGAATATACTTCCCTTTCCCCACATATACAACATCATTCCTGATTTATTTTTAATTTCAGCCATTCTGAGTGGGTTAAGCTGAAATCTCAAATAAGTTTCTATTTACATTACTATTGTATCTAAGGATGTAGTTGAACAAATTTAAATATTTCTCAATCATTTTTATTTCATCTTTTGAGAAGTCTCTGTTTAGTTCTATGTCCCATTTTTAATTTGGCTATTTGTTTCTTGTTTTTATTTTTCTTTATATTTGGTATACTAACTTTCTGTAAGATATATAGCTGGTGAAGGATTATCCATTCTATAGGCTGTGTCTTTCCTTGAATTAATGATAGGGCCCTTTGCAGTACCAAAATAATTCAGTTGTACTAAGTCACATTTTATTAATTTTTGTTCTCAATGTCTTCATTGTTAGGATCCTGTTCAGAAAGGCCTTTCTTGTGACAATGAGTTAAATATATTTCCTACTTTCTACTCTTTCAGATTCAGGGTATCTTATCTTACATTGAGATTCTTTTTCCATTTGGAATTTTGCTTTGTGCAGGGTGTGGGATAGGAATCTCTTTTCACTCTTCCACATGGAGCCATCCAGTTTGACCAGTAATATTTTTAAAATATGCTGTCTTTACTCCAATGTGTATTGTTGGATACAAAATGTACCACATGATCAAGCTACACTACTCTTGAGAATACAGGCAAGGACTCTGTATCCTACTACCAAGATACTTGCACATCCATGGTCATTGCTGGTCTGTTTACAATAGCGAGAATGTAGAAAAAGCCTAGATGTTGATCAACTGATTAATAGAAAATAAAAGGTGGTACATTTACACAATGGAATATTACTAAGCTATAAAAATTAAATAAAATATAAAATATAAATAAATAAATTAAATTTATGAACAGATAAATGGATGGAGCTGATAATAATTATTCTGAGTGATATAAGCCAGACCAAGAAAGTCAAGATTTGCCTGTCTTTTTTCTCACTTCTGATTGCTTCGTTTAAGTATACAAATATGTTTGTTTCATTTAAGACATCAATGGATATCAGGAAACTAATGGGGGACCATTGAGGGCCTTCAAGGGTGGAGTAATAAAATGCCATAGTATAAATGGAGTGAGATGAATAATGGTAGGAAAGGTTAAATGAGATGCAGTTTAGAGATAAGATAGAGCGGGGAACATGTGGAGGGTTAACTAAAACTATATATATGAATATATATATATATATATTCAGGTAGATAGATAGATAGATAGATAGATAGATAGATAGATAGATAGATAGATAGGTTTTAAAAGAAGTTACCACACAACAAGTATGCAACACCTCAAATAGACACTGAAGACTAACACATAAAAATGACTACCAGGAATGAGTTTTCTTTTTTGGAGTTCTTGAGAGAGGGATCTCAAGGACCCACATACATTACTGTTTCATCCATACTCTATAGCTTTTATAATTCTAGAAAGTGCTATGCATGTTTACCATAAAAGAAAAGTAATCATGAGTCACACTCAGCTGTGAACTTTGTAGCTACAATAACTATTGTTTTGGCAAGAAATGCTCACTTGTGAAATAGGGGCATGAATGTAATGGGAGGAACGTTTTTATGATTGGATTTAAGATCTTCTGAAGATGGAACTCATACTGTCATCATTATTGGGGCCAAGATTTGTGGCTAGAGAGATTATCAGCCCAGGGAAATTTTCTATTGCTATTACTGAGATGTATGGATACAATATTCAACCAATTCCTAATGACTTATCCTTATGCCAATAGGTTAATAAATCTCTCAAATTTCATCATACAAACTTTTTTTGAGATAGATGAATATTTTAAAAGAGACTAACAACTGGTCCAGGTGTAGAGAATAGGAGACTGGAGTGCTGAGCATTAAATGGATCATTTAAATCATACTCTGTCTTGCAAGGCTCAATGATCATCACAGAGAGGGTGCACAGCCATAGACAGTGGATGAGTATAAGAAAAAATTGTTTTCTGGATATAATAGTACAGCTGTACATACGAAGTCACAGCAGTTTTGACAGGCTGCACGGGACCTGTGTAAACTGAAGACAGACAAAATAGCAGCACTGAGATGGGTTGGTTGGCATGATGTCCAACTCCTCTCTGAGAAGCTACCAGCAATTAATAGCTGCAGGCAGAGGGTAAGTTTCTCTTATTTAAGGATGCAACTACTGGAAGGATGTTTCCACACACAACAGTATATGGACATCACAAATTGGATTGGATGGACTTTGATAAAAAAGGCATAAAGGCATGTAGGGAAAAGAGGGTGGATGTGGATGGATCTGGTAAAAGAGTGAAGATCAAAATACATTGTATGAATTTCTCAAATAATTAATAAAAATAGTTTTAAAAGAGATATGTCATTTGGGGCTAATCACCTTTCTCAATGTTCCAGAACTAACAGAGCTTGTTACAGTACTATCTTTGGCTCCAAAACCTGCCTTCCCAAATTCTATATGAAACTGAGGAAGGGAGAAAGGTATTCATCATTATCAGTGGGCTCTTTAAAATGTGTGATTGATGAAAATATTTTGCACTCACTCTGAACATCTGAATGACTGATGTGACAGAGACACAATTTTGATGATATTAGATATACAAGCAGAGAAAATCTGCAAATAAATTGTAACCGTGACATGAGTTAAGAAACGAAACCTGACTAATTGCTTATCCCTTCATTCATGTATGTACAGTAGAGAAACTTAGCCATATAAGGTGAAAATTTACCTGAAAACCAAATGATATTTCAAATTCATTGTGGCACGGTGGTGGGTACATAACACCTATTTTAAAATAAATGCTTTCATCTTAATCAATTTAAATGCATTATAAATATTATTGAATATCTCAGCTATTGATATAAGACAGAAAACATAAATATAACTCCAAAATGAAAATAATTTTGTAAAAAAAAGTTTTAATAATGATATTTATCTCACGCAAATTTGATATGTCTTCTTAAGCAATTGCATAAGATAATTAACATTTTTGGAATATATACAAATGTACTTATCATTTATCTGGCTCTATGAGGCTAATCCTCTCACTTATACCTGTTTCCTTAGTTCTGATGTTTCTTAGTTCACACTTTAAATCATGGAAGACAATATTATTTCAATACAACTTAAATATAAATATTACCATTGCCTCATTAATATTTCTCCAACATTCCTGGAGTGTCATCTACATCGGCAGTTAAGTTACAGATAAAACCAATTATGAAGGTTCTTCTCTTCTAACTCAAAGTGATGAAGGATGGGATAAAGAATTAGGACAAGAAAGAAAGTTAAAAATGTATTTTATGGGAGAAAAAGTATCGTTTTGACATAATATTTTATAGCTATTGATATATGTCCTAATTTATCTAGTTTAGATGGAAAATAAATTTCCATTAAGTTTCACTGACTGAGGTCCTATAGATTTCTATAGAGTCCTCTTTGTCCTACTGATGACAGTCAATAAATTGTGATATAAACTGCATGGCTACTGATGAAACATACTACTGCTCTTTCTGACCAGAATAATCTCCAGGTAGTTTTATTATTTACTCCCAAGTTAAAAATTATTTTCTCTCACTTATAATAGATTTTAAATTCTAGGATATTTTATTCTCATTGTGATCAACATAACAGCATCAAAACCCAAATCAAGTGGTTAAGGTAGACAAAATCCCACCCCCTGATAGTGCCTATAATGTGAAAGAATCTGATTATGTTTTATATTTGGGAACTTACTCAGTTTTTGGTTGATATAAGTACTTTATGCCTTACCAGATATAATGAAAATTTTCCTTATCAAATTTTCAAATGATTTATGTTTATATATATATATATATATATATATATTTATATATATCATCCAATTATATTTATAACTGATTACTTGGATTGTAAACCAGTTTCTTTATAAAGTTCAGTCATGGAATTTAAACTAGCATAAAATTTCCTTGAAATGCTTTTTAATGTCGATATGTTGTATCCCCAGTTCATTTTAATTCCATCTGCTTGTAATTTCTTCCTAGAGACCCAGGTATAAGCATTTTCAAAAGTTGTCCTGTCTCATATTCCATAATATTTATTTAGCTAGTTATTAATGAAATAGCTTTCTCAACCATCAATTTTATATTCAAGCTTCACACACAAAAGATTTCAACATATTTCAAGATACTTATTTTCAATTACTTATTGGTTGATAAAAAATATTGTGTTATAGTGGAGAAAATACATTCTACATGTAGTCACTTAATATAATCAATTGTTAAGATATGAATCGTAAATTCAGTGAGTGTATCTTGTATGTACCAGGAGATAAGATACACTAAGGGAAAATTAACAATACTAGATATAAAAAGAAATCAAATATTTCTTGTAGTTTCCTGAATTGAATATTACACATCAAATACATGGTTCAGAGTTTCATGTATGCTGCTGAAATGAGAAGAAGCTACTCATTTGAGAACTGTTTCAGACTTATGGTCTTTGCTTATTCATATCTATTAAGTGTTTTGAAAAGCAAGAACATGAGCAGATATTTGCAACTACTATATATGGTGAGGAAGCATAATTAGAACAATATGGCTCAAATTCAATTTTTTGAAATACAAACTATGGATTTAATCATAACACATGATTTTTTCTTAGTTGATCATTAAAGAAGAAATGCAAGAGGTGATCTAAAGCCTTCAAAATTGCTTCTATTAGGCTTTCCATTTTCAAACCCAAGGTATAGAATCAAGCTTGTCAACAAGAGAGGAATGAACAGTGAAAATTACATTCATTATTCATCTATATGAAAGAAGATGGGGAGTGTATTGAGAGTGAGAAGTTTAAACGGGAAAGGGAACAGGAAGATGGGGTAAATGAGGGAATAAAGGGTGAGGTACCTAAAACTGAGAACATAATAAGAAGCCTTATGAAAATCTACTAGTTTGGAAGTTTGATAAAAAATATAATTTAAAAAAGAGTTTGAACACAATTAAGTTACATAATACTACTCACAGAAGACATGAGTTATTAAATAAAAATCTTAATAACAGTCATGTTACCTCTGTATAAGTTATTGGTTAGGGAATCCCCAGAGGCACCCACCCATGAGAGCTCAGGGTATTACCATTGAACTTGATTGCCCACTGCAACAACTAGCTAATAAGTTCCTATTGCTGAGGATCACAAACTTTGCCTACATGATATAGAGAAATCAATCCTGAACAGAACAGGAAGAAGTCGCTCTGTCCCTTTCCCTTTTTTCCTCCCCTATCTCCCCCTCTTGCTCTCTCATTCTCCTTTTATTTATTTATTTATTTATTTATTTATTTATTTGTTTGTTTGTTTGTTTGTTTGTTTGTTTATCTATTTATTTATTTATTATTTTACATCCTGACTTCAGTTTCCCCTCCTTCCTCTCCTCCTAGTCCACTCCCACCTCCTTCCCCCTCCACATCCACTCCTCCTCCAATTCTCTTCAGGAAAAGCCAAGCCTCCCGTTGTTATAAACCCAAACATGACATATCAAGTTGCAGTAAAACTATGGATGTCCTGTCCTATTAAGGCTGGATGCTCACCTTCCTTTTTATGATGGATAGTTTTTACAATGCTAGAATGTGATATACAGGATTTTGTGGGAGAAAGGGCATCAATGGTCTTACCCAGAGTGGAATTCTGCACATTCCAATTCTGATCCTATTTTTAAAAATGTGATCATTGCTATAATAATGTCTTGACAAATATGGGGGTTCCTGGTAATGTTAACTAAGCATCTATCTGATACCAAAATTTCTTGAACTATGTATGGTCACTTCCTTTCTCCATGCTTTGTCTTTGTCTGACTTTAGTTTGTACAGGTATTATGCATATTGTCCATATCTTCTCCTGGTTCCCTGCCTAGGAATTGTAATACTTTTGATGATTGCATTTTTTTCCTTCACTTCTCTTTCCAGGTGTTGTTCAAAGACTTCTTTTACTCTCTACATTTGGCAGTTATACAACTAAAGCTACTGGTACCCTTTTGGAGTCATTTATATTAGCACATTGGAAGGATATGCCAGCTGCCATAACTGATGCCACCAATTAGCTTATTGAAGTCAGGTTAGTCACTTCACTTGATACTTAATGGCTACCTATTCAGATGAATAGGTGATGATAAGTGCTTTGCCCTCTGATCTTCAGACAAACTTTATTTGTTAGAGCATACACAAAATATCACCACATTTCTCCTTTTTGTCTAAAATAAAAAAGAAGATTATAACGAATATAAGAAAAACTATATACAATAAGTAAAATAACTATATGCAATGTATAAGGCAATAATTGCATCACTAATGTCTAGTCCATTAACACATGACAAAGGCAGAGAAAATATTCCATTATTTATTCTGTTTTGGTGAGTTTAAAGTGTTGTACCTAATTCACTTTCTATCTTAACTTGTATTACTAACACAACACTATCTTTTGATGTCACTCAAACTTATACACATTACACATCTTTCATGAATTTCTTTTCTGAATTTGTTAACAAGGAAAAAAATAACTATGACTATCTGGTCTTCGATTACACCAGAGACCCAAGAAAGAAATAATATTAACTGAGTAAGGAGGAAGTACAAGCAAGTGACTTCCAAAAAATGTGAGAAATGACAGAAACAGTTGGCTTCCTGGACACTCATCCAATGTTCCTCTGCAATATTGGGGAATTCATCTTCACTCTACTGGCTTAAAATAGCTGACAGACTTTTCTGTGAAGCAAGATTTTCTAAAGGGCTGTCCTACCTTGTCTTGACAAAGTTCAGCAGTCCTTTCTTTTGTGTCCTGCTTGTCCTGTTGAACAGCATACTTTCAGCAGTTGGAGCAAGAACACTTTTTTGCCCAGTGGCTAACACTTACCACAAAGAAAGTAAACTCCATATGGAGTTTCTTTCATGCCCATCATCTGCTCTGAAGTAGATTGGTGCTGCCAGGGACTAGATATGTCTCATTGTCAAAAAAGAAAAAAGAACCTATGTTATTAAAACACGTTAAATGTCATATTCTATAGATCTCTGAAGTGTTTGAAGATGACTTGTCTATCTAAAATATATCTTTGTTTTGTGGTGATATATTGTGTACCCCAAAAAAGCTTACCTGGGGATCAGAGGACAGAGGCAGCCACTAAATTAGACATAGAGGTCAGGCACTGGTGGCACACACCTTTAATCCAATCACTGGGGAGGCATAGATCCATCTGGATCTCTGTGAGTTCCAGGCCACACTGGGATACATGAGAGAAACAGAAACAGGTAGTGGTGACACATGTCTTCAATCACAGGAAGTAATATGGCAGGGCACAGAAAGGTATATAAGGTGTAAGGAAACAGGAACTCACTCTCTTGAGGCTGAGGGTTTCATAGAGGTAAGCTTGGGACTTACTGTTCTGCTTCTTTGATCTTTCAGCTTTCATTTCAATATCTGGCTCTGGGTTTTTTATTATAAGACATTTTAAGATTTGTGTTACACTGTTTGACCTTGAAAACATATCTAACATGACTACAAGTTTGATTGTAATGATTAACTACTAACTGATATTTCTTTATATCCTAATTAGTTTGTAATAACTTTAAATGACTAGAAATTTGCATTACATTGTTAAATGAGGTGTATAGGTACAATACCTTGAACAAGATTAAAAACGTATGTACAGTATGTTCTAACAAAATTGATCTCAAATTTGTATCAATATACAAAATTTGTATACAATATATAAAAACACAATCCAATGTAAAATGTTTAAAACTAGTAGTTGCTTTTTAAAAGTAGATTCAATAATGTCCCTTTTTATCCTATCATATCTATATCCTCCCTTTCTTCTTTTCAGAGTATATTCAATAATCTACCTTTTTATCCTTTCATTCTATATCTTTTATTTCTAGAGTAGATTCAATAATACACCCTTTTGTCCTTTCATACCTGTATACCTCTTTTTTCTTTTTCTTTTTTTTTCAAACAATAACCCTGAATCTAATCCTTTTTGTTCAGCTTTTTTTCCTGACCATTACCAATATAACTTTTAACCAAACACTCTAAACAATGACAAATATTCATAACCCATTGAACGATCAAAAAACACCCACCCTACGTAGTGAGATTGTGGGCATTGTGTTCTTAAATTTATTTCCTGCTATCTGGGGGCAATGGCATCTTTACGAGATCCTGTAAAGAAACTTTGGGTTATTTGCCATGTCCTAGGAGAGGTAGCTCCATATTTATTGTCCAGTTTCCATATAACGGGAAAGTGCAGGGCTTGTCTCAAGTCCTGGCCAGAGGAATCTGTGAGGCTGGATCATCTCAGCTACCCACCTTGAAATTGGTCTGAGTAGTTTGTAGTCCAAAGTCAATCTTTGAGTGGTTTTTGTTAGCTTAGTAGTGTTATCATAGTTCATGTGAAATCTTCATTGTGGGGCTCCATCAACCTTTTGGAGACTTCAAAGGTCTCTATTAGGTGTGGTGAATATTTTCTTTAAATTTTGCCAAATACATATAGACATTGTAACTGTAATTCTCACTTGATAATTGTTTTGTTACATGTAATTTTACTATTTTATGAAAACCTTCCTCTTTGATTAGAAAGAATAAGAGAAATATTGTGGGATTATCTTTCTATATGCTGTGAATATGTTTTGCTTTCATTGGTTGATAAATAATGCTGATTTGGCCTATAGCCAGGCAGAATATAGCTAGGCAGGAAAACCAAATGTAATACAGGGGAAAAGAAGGGCAGAGTTGAGGCAGACACCAGCCATCCACCCAAGGAGCAATATGCCCACAGACTGGTAATGCCACAACCACATGACAATACATAGATTAATAGAAATGTGTTAATTTAAGATGCAAGAGCTAGCTAGTAATAAGCCTGAGCCATCATCCAAATATTTATAAGTAATATTATATAAGTCAATTATTTGGGAAATGGCTGCCAGGTATTTGGGAGTTGCTGGTGGGACAAAAACTTCCATCTACACTAACTAGTGTACACCTAGTGGAGTGTCTGTGGTGTTCCTTAGTAAGAAGACAAATGACTTAACAGGAATTAGGGACATTTTGGAAGATGCCTCACAGTTCCATGGGACCCACTTGACTTTGAGGTACAAGGAGCAAAATATTATTCCTTTTAATAATTCTAGTCAGGAGCACACAAGAGATCTCTGATTTCTTATCTCCTACTAAATGAGCACTGTTGCCTGGAGGCTGTACAAGTGGGTAGGAACAAAAACTCCAGTCAAGACACACATTGTCTCTTCCAATAACAGCTTTGGAACTGAAGGTCTTGAATTTCTTGATAAATCTATGTTACATCTATTCCACAATTTTAGCCCATCACTTAAATAGTTTTATTGCTATCTATTTAGATGGAGAACACAGAAGCAGTAAAGGTCCTTTTGGTGAAAACTAATACTTTCTGGTCAAGAGTCTGAAATGTCTATCTTGCAGGGAGTCTGAACATTCCAAGCTACCCAAAACATAAAAGACTTAATATAGCTAGGCCATTCAACCATCTGGCCAATGTACCACCCCTCACAAAGACAGAACTACCCCAAGGATGGCAGGCTCACCTTATACCATACTAAAAAAAAAGTAAGTGGAAAAATTATTGCTTAGTGAGGTAGTCTATTTTACATCTGAAAATCCATGTCCCCTAAATAGAGTTTCTATAAGCTGCCATGAGGTGCTTTTGGCTCTGTCCAATTTTCTGAATTCGACATTTTCTTATTTGCTTTGCTTTTCTTTAGAATGCTGACCAGAACCTAAATATACTTTCTCTGGTACTTTGAGCTTTCTTTCTCTGTCTGCGAATGCCCTTCCTCCATGAGGCTACTTGTCTATTATGTGGCTGACTACCATGTCTGTTTAACTCAAACAGCATTGGCATTTTCCTTTGTCTTCTTAATTCTCCTTCTCCCAGTTTTAAAACTTACCTGCCTTGGGATTTTACTTTTATCCTCTAATGAAATTTTGGTCTTTGACTAGCCTTTGGCTTTGTTTGACTATCTAAAGAAATACCAAAAATAAAGATAATTGCAATATATGTGTCTTGCAATATTATATATAAATATCTATATATGCATATATATACACATATATATATGTTTATATATTTAAACAACTCACATGAATTGCTTAAAATGGATCTCTGCTCAATAAATGTTAACCTTTTATTAGCTGTACATATTGGGATGTAATACAAAGTTTCCATGTATATGCTAGAATTATCATGCTTAAATAATTTTCTATGAGAATAGCATAGTAGAGGAGTACATTGCTGTGGAATCAGGCCTCTAGACTTCACCTCTTATCTCCATTCTCATATTTTGAAGTCCCAAAATTTTATAAATGAAGTGATGATAATAGTTCTTCTCTCTTAGGGCCACTATAAAACTTAAAGCAATAATACTGTACATCTGTTAAAATAATGTTCAATATATCATAGTGCCTAATAAAAATCAGGATGTTGTATTATTATTTACAAAATATACTGATGGCATAAATATTCAGGCAGACAAATGAGTAGCTATTTAAGAAATATTTTATTTAGCAAGAGTCTTGTTAACAGCAGCAAATATATGATAAGAGATGTTAGAAATGATTAAGTAGTAGGGGTATATAATTGATTGGATATGGAAGGATGTATCTTGACATTTTTAGTAAGATCAATTATAATGTAGATAATAAAGGAGAAAAATGAGGTATAATTTTGAACTCTAACTCAGGTTAACTTTAAAGTGGTATTTCCAAAACATAGGAGACTAATGTATAAGAGCTCTCTGTGTGTTTTAATGAAGGACAGGTAACAAACTTACTTTACAACCTGAGAGTCTGAGGAAGTTTTTACAAACACAAGGCAAATGAAATAATATATTCTGTGTAATGCTTTTCAAGTGATTTTCTTCAACATCATGGTTGAAGTGCTAAACTAGTTGATAAATTCATATTTTGTCACTTACCAATATTCAAATAAGTATTAATGAAACACACTTGGATACATTTTTGACATAAATATTATTACTATTAGATCTAGGCTAGTGTATGTCTTCCCTTATAGATATTAACATTTTCTTTCACAACAAACAAACAAATATAAATCTTATGGCATATATACATGATCTATCTTCTTTCTGCCCTCTCCTCTATAAAGATGCAAATAACAACTTGGTAGTTAGAGAAATGGCACAATGGTTAAGAGACTGTCCTGTTCTTGCAGACATCTTGAGTTCAATTCCCAGAACCCACATTTCATGGATCACAGCTGCCTGTTACTGTAACTCCAAGAGTTACACCTTATTCTTGCCTCTTTGAGCATACATACATATGACATACCATATAGAGAGACACATACAAGTAAATAAAAATAAAATAGATATTTACAATAAAAGAATTCTATCAGTCACCCCTGATTATTCTGATTAGTCAACATATGAGTAGATACCTATCATTTGACTCAGTGTCCAGGAAGGATATCAGATATATTTTGGATATTTAAAGATGCAAATTGCTATTCTACATGATTAAGGCTTAATATACATGTATATTCTAGTTTTCTGCTTAATACATATAATCTATTAATGATATTGCAATACCATTTATATGAATAACATTGGGGAATATCAAATGAATTAAATATTAAATCTACATTGTAATAACCATTGCTTTTCTTTGATAGCAGTTATAAGCTACAGTCTACTCCTTGTTATCTGAAACAAGGAGTTTAGGGAAATAGTGGGAGAGGAATGTAAGGGTACTTTGTAGAGGGTTCAGATTTCTTAATTATGTACTTTCACTTTCCTTATTTGGAATAAACACCAGTTAGATCCATGAAAGATTAATGAGCATAAATATTTTACTTCACAAATCATAATCTCTGCATATATGTATTTTCTTTGGTAGCAATTAAATAGTGAATCAAAACGAAGAATGAATTTTCTTTAGAGGTATACTTTTGGGAAATTAACAGATGAAATAAATCTCCATTAATCAGAGCTACAAAAAACTAATGTCTTGTAGCATATAAGTACACAAGTTGAAACCCTAAACATTTAAAATATACATTGAATTAAACTATGTGTTTTTGGAGTAGGTTTCTTGCCTTTACCTTTTCTAGAAACACAGAATTCAAACCTGGTACTATAAGGTCAAATTTGAGCAGAAGCCAGAAAAGGTTAATCAATTTCAGAATGTCTAGCTGAACCCACATATTGAGCATTTCTGTCTTATTGAGACAATTAAAAGTAAAGCTTTTCCTGTAGGCATTATATTTGCCTTATGGTAATAGTGACAAAACAATGAAACTTTAACTTCAAGCCATTTCTGATCCACATATCTAGTCAAATATGGGCTTGATATAAAGAGAAAAAGAAAGATTGATTAGCACTCTTATTTCCATTTTAAATAATATGCTTTATTTATTCTTTAGAAATTTTATAAATTGATAAAATATATTTGGATCATATTCATGACTACTACTTCACTTTGATTTTCCATGGTGCTTAGCACACCCATTCCCCCGAATTTCTGTTCTACTTTTTTCTTATTAATAACCCCGGGAGTCCTATTAGGACTATCCATATTCACAAAATTGTATGGCCAGCCAATAGAGCATGGACATCCTACCATCAGGCACATCCCTATAGGAAAAAGCATCTCCTTTCCTCAGCAGCCATCAACTGCCAGTAGCTCCTCTGCCACAAGTGGGATCATGTGAGTCTCATCTTAACAAATTTTAGAAATAACTGATTTGATTTTTCTTTAGCAGGTTGTCATAGCCATTGTGATTTGATGAGCAACAGCCATACAATTTTCAGAAATCAGCATTCCATAGCCCATCTGCCATATGTCAATCCTTACATTCTTTCTTAATTCTCTGCTAACATGTTCACTGAGCCTTAGAGCTAGGTTGATATAGATGATTCATTCACAACTGTGCTTTCATTGTCACTTACTATCACCATTTTGACTAGTTATAAATGCCTTCTTAACCACTCCCCACTTCAATAAATATGACTTCTAACAAATTTTAGAGCAATACAAATTCTTTGGTAGAAAGACCAATTCTTAGAAGGATGTTTGGCAGCATAGCTATGTAGCAAAACGAGAGTAGATTGCCCATAAAGCTAATAATTTTATTCATGAGTATTTGATTATCTTTACTGTATCAAGCATGAAATCCTGCCTGTACAGAAGGACTCATTGTCAATTGGAAAGCACTTGGTTATTGCTATAGCTGTTATGCTACTAACTTACCAGTGACCATATCCCGGCATGTGGGATTGTAGCATATAGGATTAAGTTCTGAGTAAGAACATGACATCTTTCCTCTCTTGAAGTCTCTATAGTAGCTTCTGGCACTGCATAAGCTAGTCACCAAGGAGAATTTTCTGGTAACACATCACTGATTTCTCTATGTCCTGGTTCCAGTTTGAGTGGTGTTTTCAGTAATAGAGTCTTACCGTCTAGCTAGGATAGGCACCCCAAACCTATAGCAATAGCCTATGTTGTCGTAGATGTTTCTGGGCCTCCACTAAGCAATACTTTTTAGGAGAAATCCGTACTTCATACTGAGATATTTACTCTTAATTTTTTCAGATTTAAATTAATTTTAAGGGGACAGAAGTGTTTTCATAAAGGACCACAAATACTACATCATATTGTGAAAGGAGACAAGGATCTTTACCAAAGCCCACCACATGGACTTGAAATGTAAAAATAACTCCCAATTCAAACTTAATTACTAATTTGTGGTTTTTTTCTATAATTTAAGAGCTTTAGAGTAGAGACACTTTTATAGTCAGTAAAAAGCATTTGAAACAAGAGATAAAAATAGAATAAACTATATGTCAGCATAAATTATATGGTTGATTGTCTAAAGCCTTCCTAACTGAAAGCCTAATGAATTCAATTTCATCAAATGTAAGACAGCTATTGCCTTTAAATTGTTTTTGTAAGAATAAAATATTAACAATAAAACATTTAATTTTAGAACAAACTTTGACCTTATGCAGAATGTAAACAATTCAGTCTTTTTATGTATTTTGTATAAATTCATGTTGCATAAAATTAAATGACCAGTTGCTTAATATCACTGTACTTAGAAGAATACTATTTTCTTTCCAGGTGGACTGATTAACAATAACCTCATGTACAAAGTAGTGGTTTATATTTGAGCAATACTTACCTTGCTATCACCAACACTTAAAGATTACCTCATTTAACTCTAATGTTAAGTTTATAATACAGGTATGACTACTGTCCCTGGTTCACAGGTAAGCAAACAAAAGTGTAAAGAGTTAAATCATTCATGACTTATGCAACTAAGTCATGGTTAAGCTAGAGGTCTGTCTTTTTTGAGAAAATTGAAATCCCTTTTGAAAGGGATCCGTGCCCTTCCTTTTCCTTTCTTCCCATATTCCTGTCTCTTTTGAATTTGAAATTTCTGGGAATGTTGCTAAAACCAGTGTAAAATTGAAAATTATTGGTTTTAAAATTGTATTTGCTTTACAAAATCTTCCTGATGTAACACAAATTGCTAAATGGTCTTTTAATAAAAAATCTGGAGCCTGATACTGGGCTGAAAGCTGAAAGATCCAAGAAGCAGAGCAAGCCACAGCTACCACCTTTTACCTCACCAACTTCTCAGCCTAAAAAAACCTCAGCTACTAGACCTCTAGCTGAATGAGCATCCTCAGCCAAAAAGGCCTCTAGCCAAAAGGGATGCTTTTCCTGAAAAGCCTTTAGTTCCTGTCTCCTCAGGCCTTATATACCTTTCTCCACCCAGCCACCACTTCCTGGGATTAAAGTGTGTGCCACCACTGCCTAGTTCCGTTTTCTTAAAAGCATGTGCCAACACTGCCTGGCTGCGTTTCCTCTCCTGGACTGAGTCAATCAATCTCACGTAGTCCAAGGTGGCTTTGATCTCACAGATATCCAGACAGATCTCTGCCTCCCATGTGCTAGGATTAAAGGTGTGTGCCACCACTTCCTGGCCTCTATGTTTAATTTAGTTGCTTGTTCAGTTCTCTGATACTCAGGCAAATTTTATTAGGATACACAATATATCACCACATCCTTTTCCCCATATTCTTTTTGGTCACTATTATCTCCCAGGAAGTGATCTCATATACCCACTTCTCTTATTGGTAAATCTCCTTGAAAACTAAAATATCCCGGGAATAATTCATCTTTATTGTGACTTACTTCCTTTGTTTAGTAAAAAAATCATATCTGAAAATGTAGCAATTCGAAAGGGTTGCCTCCCTTCTCATTCAGCATTCTTAGTCTTTGTATTATGTGAAGGCATTTAGCTCATCCCCTTTGTGGATGAACTGTGCTATTCTAAAATGAATATCATTTTGTTCTATTGAAAAGGGAGCATTTGATATGCTTACAACTGTTTGTAATTCAGGTTAGATAACAAATTTTGTGCATGACAAGTTTACAAACTGTAGTTCTCAAAGGCTTCTTTTAAGAGAATTTCTATTCAAGTATGGAAAGCATTAATCACACAGAGAAGGAGAAGCCCTTAGAGTAAGCCAAATGAAAAGTTCACTTAAAGCTCTTTATCTTCTGAGAGCCAAAACCGAAGAACAGTATTTCTTCCTTCTGCTTTAAGCAATCTCCCAGTAGATGGAATGCACCAAAATATATTGTGTTTCTTTACAAGTCACCTTTAATTTTCTAAGAAAGACTATTGAAATGTCTACATTTTTCAATGTAAGCATCTTCTTTCTGGGATAAAAAAACAACATGGTAAGAGGTTTTAGAAAAAAAAAAGGTTGAGACATATGACACTTGCTGCTTTTCCACTTCCTTGTTGGAACAATAAAAAGAATACATCTAAACCACTTCACAGCTATAAGCAAGGATTACTTTTCTGCACATATTTTCTCTTGATACTTAATATTTTAACTGTTAAACTCAATGTGATTAATTAAAGTACCTCTTTAGTTATATTTTGTTCTGAGGAATAAATAATAAAAATATTTTAAAACTATGCATTGTATAAGGGTGAATTGTAATCCTTAACTGTCCTTTGTTACATGTCTTCTTATTTCTGTTTATTTTATTTTACATAAGCTAGTGAATATTTGTATATAATGGTGAAAATATTTATCCATAAATATCAATAGGTATACAAAAATTATACTATTTTTCTCTTACAATTAGTAGTTACAAAATAAGTTATATTTTTTCTTACATTTAATCGCATTTCTCTTATATTTTAATAGAAGTTTTTTCCTTACATTTAATAGTTATGAAACACATATTGTACCCTAGCTTCTGTGCAGATATGTTACACTTTCTGAAGAGGATCTCTGTTGTGGTGAATGTTATTGTAAGGAACTGGGAGATATTCTTTCAATTATTATACCAACTTCTTCCTTTCATTCTTTGCCAAATTTATGTGATGATCAAAGCAGCAAAATCAATATAGTCATGGTATAATAAATGATTGTCTAGCAATGAATGTTCATAGTTATGTGATAGCATGTAATCTTCCTATGTTATGGACTTCTGAATGTTCTATCATTATTTTTCAAATGTCCTATGATGAATTTTCAGTACTTGAAAGTAAAATACTACCAATGTGGACATTTTTATGAAGCTTCTTTGAGAGGCTTTATTTCAATATTTAGATTCCCGAAGCATCATTACTCAAGAAGCTACTTGAATGATCTTAATAAATACAATCCAGTCTCTTTATAAATTCTGCAGGTAGTTTATGCACCATGGAGACTGAGAATTGGGCCATGAAGAAACAAGTTTGACTAACTGCTAACTGTCCATTTTACCTAGTAATTAAACTTATTCTATATTTATATTGAAACGTAAAATTGTTTTTTCTTAAAATATTTATTGAATTTCAATTTTCCAAAAACAAAAAATTATTAATGAAATACACTATAATTCCATGTTTAACATATTGTCCATTGTTAAGTTTAAGTCTGTCATTAGCTGAAATTATGCTTTTGTAATCTGTCCAGCCTAAAATGTTAATCTTCATAATTATTTTTATGCATATTTAGTACTGTCACTTATCATGCCAAATACCATATTATTGCAGGAAAAACGCACAAAAACAATCATTGACAACACTGGTGAGAGGTCCCTCTCCTTCAAAGCAAACACCTGCTGCCATCTCCAACTGTCACCTCTTTCTCAGGAGTCCAAGCCACCTACTGTGTTTCCCAAATGATATCTCCCCCTCATTGGCCACCTGCAGTTTGTGCCAACTGCCTCATTTTTTTCCTCCTCCTTCTCAGAAGAAGCAACCTGCTGTCAAAATAATATTTAAAAGGTTGAAATTTTTGGCTAAAATATTTCCTGCCTATTAATGAAAGATGTAATTGCTGGCATTTAATCACTTAAGAATATTTTGATACTCAATGCTTTTTTGACTTTAAAAAAATTCTCATTTGCTTAGCTTATATAATAATTAATTATGCTAAATAATGCCTGCATTTTGTCTACTTTTCAAAAGAAATACTTTTTATTGATTGGCCAAGTACCAAAATTAAATAAAAAGAAAATTGAATACACAGATGTAGCTAGATATAGAAGACACTAATATTGATGCTATGTCTATTCAGAAACATACATCAGTTGAAATTTCAGATATGTATTAATATTCATTTGCTCATGCTGAAACCCTGAAAGGACTAATTTACCAAAGAGTTCAATACAATAAAATCTTTGGGCAAACTATTATTGAGCTTTGCTTGTACATCCAGATTCATTACTAATTGTCACATGTATAGCAATTTAGAAAAGATTTTTGAAATAAAATATTATATTAGTGTTGATGTGAAAACACAGAAAAGCAGAGCTATCTTATCCCACTGTATGAATGAAATTTTAAACAGATAAAGATGTCATATTCATTTATTTTATTTTGAATTTAACAAAATGTTAAGATAGAAGAGTTTTATAATAATCCTTTCAGAAAGAATGTGTTCCTTTACTCACAATTCTAGTTCTCCATTCAGATTCAGGAATGTTGAGAACATTAACAAGAAACTGTTTACGATTTTATATTATTTCATTTTATTGCATTATTGAGCATCAAAACCAGAGTCTTGTAAATGCTAGGTAAGTGCACTACAATTGAATTCTATACCCAGAATTGGGTATTTGAAATATAAAATATAAAGGTAGAATTTAGTATATTTTTTCTCTCATTTGATGTCTGTGTCAAATATAAGTTCTGGATGGAGTGTCAACAAATGGACTGATCTTCAAGCAATTATTTCAGCAGATATCTGTGGTACATGTATGCTCAATTCACAGAGAAATGTATTCTAGCTTGATGGATTAGGGCCAAAAATACTTTGAGCATTCAAATTTACTTGGCATTAAGACTAACATTCAGCTGAGGTTATCCAGCATAACTATGGCATATACAAGAAAATATATTTTCTCCTTTTAGAATCATCTTTTAGAATAATCATTACAATTTATTATTTCTCATTAAATCATGACTATAAAAGTTTGTTTTTAGGATCATTAAAAAGTCATAGTATGATTCAACTGGCCTCTGCATTTAGATTTATTAAGGACTTATGTAAAAGTTCAACTATATCACATATAAAGAAAACAAAAATATTTGCTGGCATATATATATATATATATATATATGTGTGTGTGTGTGTGTGTGTGTGTATACATACATACATACATCTATGTATGTATATAATTTACTAAACAGACATAATTTTTATTGTACCTGCATTAGGAATGTGATCAGACCACAGTGTTGTGTCTTGTATGAGTTATAAAAAAATTGAAAGTATAAATGCTACCAGACCACTTCACTCTATTCTTACACTTTATGCAAGTAGAAAATTGCATTTTTATGCACTCTAAAAATTATCTCCAGGAAAGGTAATAAATAATAAGCATGTAGTGAATTTAATGATGGAACTTTGATGAGAATTTTGTCATATGGTATTTGATTTCTATTATAAAGAATCATAAATAATGTGTCTGTAAATGATCAACATTGGAATGGGATTTCAAAGATGATTGTTAGATATTATTTTGTATTACCTTGAAAATATAGGAGACAGCATGCATTTTCTTAACTGTCTTATAATCAATTCTTAGATTATATTATAATTTAAAACCTGTTAAAAAAATAGATAGGGCGAACTGCCATTCCAGACTTCAAAATGTTATGTTAGAAAGCTATAGTAATAAAAACATTCTGATACGGGCATGAAGGCAAAATTATCCACCAATGCAAAAATATAGAACAGCCAAACATTACTATTCATTGCTAGAATGATTGAATACTTGAAAAGAGGCAAAAAAAAACCCATACAATTGAGAAAATGCAGCATCTTCAACAAATTGTTCTGCCAAAACAGTGTCCACAGGTAGAAGATAAATTTGATCCATATCTATCATCCCACAAAAAAAATAACTCAAAGTAAATGAAATACCTCAAATGTAAAACTTGAAATACTGAAACTTGAAGACTAAACCATAGGTAATACCCTACAAAAATATAGATATTTCTGAATAGAACTCCATTTGTCCAAGAATTAAATCCAAGAATTCACAATTGGGACCTCATAAAACTGAAAAAAAAAATTTATAACTAAAGAAAAAAAATCAAGCAAGTAAAGAGCAAACACAGAGTGGTTATAAATATGACAAAAGATTAATAATCAAAATACCTAAGAACTAAAAGCCAAACAAAGATAAAGAGCCAAGAAAATAAACCAAAAAATGGGTTAGATAGCTGAACAGATTCAATAGAAGTAAAAATGGCTAAGAAATACCTAGAAAAAAAGATCAATATTCTTTGAAAATAGAGAAATGCAGATTAAAACAACTTTGAAATTTGATTTTACACCAGTGAGAATGACTGACATCAATAAAACAATTGACAACAAATGCTGGCAACATTATGTTGGTGAGCATGAAAAGTAATCTAGCCACTCTAGAAATCAATATGGTTAATTCTCAAAGGAAATAAAAATAGCCTACCTCCTTCTCCACGGTCTAGTCCAGTGAGTTCCCCTTACTTCCTCACCCATATCTTCTCACAATACCCCTCATATATAGTCCAAGTCTCACATCCAGTGCCCCATACTAGGGTGAATAACACTCTTTACATAGTTGCCAACTTCTAGACTTCATCTAGGAACCACTCTTCCTGCAAACACCTACGGGTTCCTTCAGTATTGTATACAATCTGTCAATGCAGCCAGACTAGCCATTTTCTTCTCCAAGGTCTAGCCTTGTGAGTCCCCTTTCTCCATCTGCATCCTCTGTCCAATCTGACAGATCCAAGCAGTGTCCTGCATCCAGTGCCCTGGCCTAGATCGGCCACTCCTGACTCTGCCATAGGCAATCTAAAGTTTGTCCAGGACCCTCCCTATTCATTTCCAACCACAACACCCCCAATGCCATGTCCAACATTTCCACCCAGCCAGATATACTCCTGTACTCCAGGCTTGGAACAGGAAGCACATTCTGTACACTAGCCCAGTCTACTCTGCACATCTCACTTCATTCCACCCAAGACATTTCCAACCTCTAGGTGCAATCTGCCTACTCACCTTCCTTGTGCACCAAATTGCGCTGCTCATATCAAATTGGGAAATAATAAAGTCTATATGGCCAGATCTCATATAAAAACATAGTAACAATATAAAGTATCAAGCAAGTATCTCCTCTTCAAAACATTTCGGTCTTGTAGAGATGTTTGTCAATGAGAAACACCTAGATGAATCACAGGACATAGAATTTAAAAGAATATTCATAAACATCCTCAAAGAATTCAAGGAATTTAAAGAATACATAGAAACAAAACAAATGAGAAAAATACTCAACAAAAATATTTGGAAAGAGCTTAAGAGAAATAAACATCTGACATAAATATCAGGCTGATGGAAATGATGAAGACAATCCCAAACTTGAGAAGCAAATTCAATAAGGAGATGTTAACACTGAAAAGGACTCAATCTGAAATTAAAGCAAAAATTGAAAAACTCAATAATTCATCTAGAAAACTCAAACAAAAGCCTTAAAAATAGAACAAATCAAAACGAAAATAGAACAAAACGGGAACATAAAACAGAGGAACTACCAAAGAGAGAAGGAATATGAAATTTTAAATACCCCAACACACAAATAAAGGAACATTAAGGAAAAAACCTAAACCTTCAAAATATAGGTATATATGAGGAAAAGAATCCAAAATCAATAGCATAGTTCATACTTTCAACAAGATCATAGAAGAAAACTTCCCAAAAATAAAGAAAGACACACCCATTTAGATTCTAGGAGCATACTCAACACCAAATTTAAAACCAGAAAAGTAAATGTCCAAAACTTACTATATTTAAAGCAGCAAGTATGTTTAAAATAATATTTATTGAATGTTGCAAGAAAAAATATTAGTCACATATAAAGGAAAGCTCACCAGAATAACATCTGATTTTTCAATGGATATGAAGATACATATTAACATATATCCATTAATAATGGATGATATTAATACCTCTATTTAGTTAATATACAGGTAAACTGGAGAAAACAATAACAACAGAGAAACATAAAAATGATATGATATATCAAATGGACATGACATATAACTACAGAATATTCTAACCAAACACCAAGAATACATATATTATGTAGTGGAACATAGAACCTTTTCTAAAATAGAATGCATTCTGGTTACAAAACAAATCTTTAAAAATCCTTAAAAACATTGAAATTGAAAAAAATCACTCATTGTATATTATATGATCACAGTGTAATGACACTTAAAATTGACAGCCAAAATAACACAGTAAGATAAATCTTCTGGAACCCATTGAAACTTCTTTTTTTCCTGCTAACAAAATTTATAGCTCTAGGTGCTGTAGGTGCTCACATTTAAAAAATTAGAACAAGTGGGACAATGCTGGTACATGCCCTTAATCCCAGCACTTAGAAGGCAGAGACAGAAGAATCTCTGTGAGTTTGAGAACAGCCTGGTCTATAAAGCAATTTCTAAGACAGCCAAGAAGACACAGAAAGCCTGTCTCAAAATATCAATCAATCAATCAACCAATAAATAAATAAATAAATAAATAAATAAATAAATAAATAAATAAATGGAATAAAAAATCAGAAAGAGCACAAATAAATGACTTAATGATGCATCTCAAAAACTTGAAACAACTGCAAGAACCAAATTTAAACCCAGTAACAGTATGAAATAATAAAAGAGCATACATCTGTGAAATGGAAACTGGTTCTTTGAGAAGATAAACAAGATTTCTTGATCCTTTGTATAACTAACCAAAAGAATGAAAGAGAGAACTAATTAACAAAAACAGAAAAATAATAAGAAATCATTATAATATACTCTGAAGAAATTCAGAATATTATAAGGAAGTATTTAAAAAACCTGTATTCAATAAAGCTGGAAAACCTAAAAGAAATGGATGAATTTCCATATTTAGCCAAACCACCAAAATTAAACTAACAAAAAATCAAAAAGAGACAAACTCCAAACAAATGAAGAGAATGAGAGAGTAATAAAAAGTCTTCCAGCCAAACAAAAGTCCAGGATCAGACGGACTCACAGCAGAATTCTATCAGACATTCAAAGATCTACAGTCAGTCCTTCTTAAATTATTCCAAAAAAATGTAGAAACTAAAGGAGCACTCTAAAACTACTTCAAAGACAGTATCATTCTAACAACAAAGTCAGGTAAAAACAGAAAAATAATGGAAAACTACAGGTCAATATTCGTTATGAACATAGACTCAAAAATTATCACATACATCAAAAATATTATATAATATGAACAAGTTGGCTTTGTGCCTGAAATGGAGAGGAAGATAAACATCAAGAAGCCTATAGATGTAATAAACCACATAAAATTATTCAAGGACAAAATCATATGGATCATGGTGATCATCTCAGTAAATACAGAAAAGGTCTTTGACAAAATCTAACACTTTTTTTTTCATGATAAAACTTCTAGGTAATGTAGGGCTATGGGGAACATAACTCAACACAAAAAACTCTATGAGAAATCATTATCCAAAATTTTCCTAAATGGAGAAAAGCTTGATATAATCCTACCAAAGTGAAGAAGGAAACAGAAATATCCACTATGCCCACTCCTCTTCAATATTGTTATGGAATAGCTGGAACAAAAAGGCAAAAGGAAGCAATTGAAAATACACAAATAGGGCAAGATGAATTCAAACTATCCCTATTTGCAGGTGGCATGGTACTATACACTAGAGATCCAAAAGAATTGTATTAGAAAGTTTCAGGAAATGCAAACCTGCAAACAGTATAATGAGATTCTAGAATATGATCCAGCTGTTAAAAGTCATGGTCAAGGAATCAATAAGTAAAACATATAAAGAACTACAAAGTATAAAAACCAAAACCAAAAGTTTACAGGCAATGAATAGGCCAATAAATAGTACACAGTTCTCCAGAAAAGAAATTCAAATAGATAATAAATATTTTTTGAAATAGTCAACCACCTTTTCCATCAGAAACGCAATCCATCTCATATCATTAAAAATAAATAAGAATGGCTATTATCAAGTAAATAACTGACAAAGAATATTGGTGAGGATATGGGGAAAGAGTAACCCTTCTTTATTATTATATGGAGAAAGATTGGAATAACAGTGCATACTACTGTGGAAGTTTGTAAAAAATAACAAACCAAACCTAAAATTTGAGTTACTCAAATATGCCATTCCTGGAAAAATATTCAAAGCATTGTATATTCTACCATAGATGTGATTGCACAGCCATGTTTATTGATGTTCTGTTTACTTTTTTATTGAAAATAGCTTTTTTCACACAATATATTCTTATCATGGTTTCCCTTCACTCATCTCCTCTGAGATTCCTCCTAGCTCCCCACCATTCCAACTCCATACCTTTTTTCTCTGTGTATTAAGGAAAAAACAGGCAAATACAAAGAAAACATGAATAAAACAAAATAAACTACCTAACAAAGAAAACAAAGAAAGAGCATGCAAACTCAGAGATACATATATGAGAAACCCATGAAAACACAAAATTAGAAACCATAATATATAAGCAAAAGACAAGTAAGGTAAAAATATTACAAAAAGCAATATTAGACAAAAATATTCAAAACTACCTTAGTTCATTTTGTGTTGGCCATCAACTGCTGGGCATGGGGTTGGCCTTTAAGTGTGGTGTGTATACCCAGTGAAATTCCCTTAGAGATACTAATTTTTCCCATTTTTGAGCAGTTGTCAATTGTTGATAGCTTCATAGTTATGGATGGCAGGTCATCAGGACTGCCCTTGCTGTGACAGTCTCTGTAAGTTTAGATATACGTCAATTTTGTTGTGTCTGGAAGTTGTTAGAGGAATTTCTAAACAGTCTTTTTAAATAAAAACACAGAGCCAGAAATAGGGTGAAAATTCAACAGAGATCAGAGGAATTAGGAACAGCTACCAGCCTCACCTCACCAACACTGCTGCTTCCAAAAGAGAGTGAGTGACTTTCTGTCCTATCCAGATTATTATATCTTTCTATTCTGCTAATTCATTTCCTCTCTACCAAGCTACATCACTTCCTGTCTGTCTGCACAGACCTCTAGAACTCTATGGTTGATACTAGGATTAGTTAGGGTTTCTATTGCTGTGATGCAACAATATGACCAAAAAGCAAGTTGAGGAGGAAAGTATTACCACGCTTGACTGTTTCCAGTGTGACCTTCAACTCACACAAATCCAGACATAACCTTTCCTTATAAGTGATAGTATTAAGGGTGTGTGCTAACATTGTCTGACTTTTGTGTTTACTACTAGCAGCTGACCTTCTTCCTCTGACCCTCAGATAAATTTTATTGGTAGACATAGATAAAATATCACCATAGGAAGTCACTGTTTCTTGAGTATCATTCAAACTTTCTGACGCTTAGCATCTATCTACTTGCCCTTCCACAAAGCAACCTGAGCCCTGAGGAGAGGGATTTGATGAAAACTTCCATTAGGACTTAGTGTTCCAAGGTCAATCACTTTGCATATTATCCAGTTGAGAGTGTCTGTATTAGTTTCTATCTACTGCAGGAGAAAGCGTCTCTGAAGGTGACTGAGTGAGACACTGATCTATGGGTGCCTTAGTTAGGGTTTCTATTGCTGTGATGCAACAATATGACCAAAAAGCAAGTTGGGTAGGAAAGTATTTATTTGGTTTACACTTCTTCAAAAATGGCCTTTTGTCACTGAAGAAAGTCAGGACAGAGAAACTCAAACAGGGCACCGTCCTGGAGGCCAGAGATGATGCAGAATTCATGGAGAAGCACTGCTTGCAGGCTTCTTGTACATGCCTCACTTAGCCTGCTTTCTTATATAATTGAGGACTACTTGCCCAGGGTTTGCACCACCCACCATGGGATGGTCCCTTCTCCATGATCACTAAGTAAGAAAATGCCTTACAGCTGGATTTCATGAAGGCACATCCTCAACTGAGGCTCCTTCCTCTCTGATGATTCTAGCTTGTGTCAAGTTGACATATAAAACCTGTGGGAGCCGACAGAGGTTTCCTCCTGAGAGCTGAGCTTGCTTTACCCAGCAGGACTGCATAAGAGGATGATTGGACTATGGGCCTTGGTACCAGCTGTTTGGAAGCGTATCATTTGGCTGTATCTAGCAAAGGGGAGGTCTTTTGCCTCACCTCTTGGTATTGCTATAGAAAACCCTTTTTAATAAAGTTCTTTTGGGCTGGTGGATTTTGATCCAGGTCCTCCCAAAGCTATTCTTTGTTTCTGTCTTTCTTCCTCTCATCGGCTAGGCCTATCATTAATTCTATCTATCTAATATTTCTTATTCCTCTCTCCTCCTCCTCGTAGGAACCCTGTAAAAGGGACTTGTCCCCACAAAAATCAGCCAGTACAATGAGTTATACCATAATGTTATTTAGGAATTATTTTATTTCTATGCTCCTTTAGCAAAATTATAATATTTGTTTTTCCCCTAGATGCATGGTCCAACTAATCTCAGGTTCTTGGCCATCCGAGCAGTGTCAGAGATTGGTTCCATCTCATGTAGTGAGAGTGAAGTTCAATCATATTGTGGTTGGTTACTACAACAAATTTCATGCCACTACTGCTCAAATGTATCATGCAAGCAGGTCACCATTTTAGAACAAAGAGTTTATAGTGAGGTTGGTGTTTACTTTTCTCCTCTGGTATCATGCAGAGTACGTTCGAATACCATGAACAGCAGTCAAAAGTAGTGAAGGCTATAGTTAGGCACTGAGTCTACTTTTCCATGTTCAATGAGAAATATTAGTGTTGTCTTAGCAGTAGTAGGTTCTTACCATCAGAATGTGGGAAGCAATCAATAGCTTTGGAAATAGCCTGAGTTGTTTGATGTTCTCATGAGACCCCTTTGATCAATAACTCAATTAGATATAACCTATTCTTGGTACTAGAATTTTCACTTGGTAATGAGAGAGGCATATCTGGCACTTTTTCTCACCCATTATTTGGTGAATCAATATTTCTTTTATATATGTATATATTTTAGGAAGGTTCTGCTGCAGTAGATTTCAATATGATCCCTCAAATGGCGCTTAGTGTTAGATGGTTCTCCATGTATTCATTTATACCCCCTCTTCCATTCCCATCTTAGTTTATTCCATATATATATTATTTTTTTCTCTTCCTTAGAAGAGCCTCTCTTTACCGCAAGTTCCTTACTACATACCTAACCTTCGTGGTTATACTGACAGTGGCATGAGTATTGAAAACTCAAAAGTTAACATCCACATAGCAGAGAATATATACCGTATTTGCAATTTTGAGTCTGGATTACCATACTTGGGATAATTTTTTTCCTAGCTCCATCAATTTACCTCCAGATTTCATTTTTAACATCTGGATAATATTCCATTGTATAAATATACAATATTTTCATTATCAATTCATCTGTTGATAGATATGTACGCTGTTTCCAATTTCTGACTATTATGAACAGAGCAGTAATGGACATGGTTGACCAAGTATTTCTGTAGTAGGATGTGGAGTCCATTGGTATGTGTCCAAAAGTGGTGTAGCTGATCTTGACTGAGTTAGATCTATTCTGAACTCCCTGAGAATCCACCACACTGATTTCCACAGTGGCTATACAAGTTTGTAATCCTACCAGCAATACAAGGGTGTTCCCCATACCCCACATTCTCACCAGCATGAACTGTAAATTGTTTTAATGATATTGCCAATTCTGACTGGTCTAACATTAAATCTCAAAATTGTTTTGATTTACATTTCCCTGATGAGTCAGGATGTTGAGCATTTCTTTTAATGTTTCTCAGAAATTTGTTTGTGTGTGTATTTCATCTTTTGTGAACTCTGTTTAGTGCTGTACACCATTTTAATTGGGTTAGTTGTTCTCTACATATCCATTTTTTTAGTTCTTTATACATTTTGGATATTAGTCCTTTATCAGATATGTAGTTAGTAAAAATCATTCCCATTCTGTATCCTTCTGAATTTTACAAGTGATGGCATCCTTTGCCATACAGAAGAGTTTCAGTTTAATGACATCTCATTTACTAATTGTTTGTAGTGCCTGTGCTATAGGTGTCCTATCCAGGATGTCTTTTCCTGTGCCAATGAGTACAAGAATATTTGCCACTTTATTTTCTATCATATTCAATATATCTGGCATTATGCTGAATTTCTTGATCCACCTAAATTTGAGTTTTGTTCAGGCTGATGAATATGGATCTATTTGCATTCATCTACATGAAGCCATCCATTTTGAACAGCATCATTTGTTAAAGATGTTATCTTTTCTTCCAGTGTTTATTTCTCTCTTCCTTATAAGAAATGAGGTGTCCATAGGTGTGTGGAATTATGTTTGGGTCCTCTTTTCAATTCCACCAGTCAACCTGTCTTTCATGTTAGTACCATGCTACTTTGAATACTATAGTACTGTAGTTCAACTTGATAGTAGGTACATTATAGTGACATCTCCAGCAGCTCTTATATTATTTCAATTAATTTATTTATCCTAGGTTTTTTGTGTTTACATATTAAGCTGGAAATTGTCCTTTCAAGTTATTTGAAGAATTGTGTTGTGATTTTGATGCATGGAAGATCTTTAAATCTTCTGATGTCTTTTTCAATTTCTTTCTTCAATATCTTAAAGTTTTTATTACACAAATTTTCCACTTGTTTGGTTAAAATTACTCCATGATATTTTTTGAGGTCATTGTGAAAAAATATTTTTCCCTGATTTCTTTCTCAGTCATGTATCATTTGTATGTAGGAAGGTGTAAAATTTTGTGTGCTAAGTTTTTATCTTCTATTTTTCTGAAAATGTTTATACATTGAAAATTGTCCCAGTGGAGATTTTAGGATCATTTATGTATAAAATCATACCATCTGCAAATAAAGATACTTTTACTTCTTCCTTTCCAATTTGTATCCATTTGATCTCCTTCAGTTTTCTTTTAACTCTTAAGACTTTAAGTAACATATCAAATAAGTATACAAAGAGTTGATATCTTTGACTTATTCCCAATTTTAGCAGAAATACTTTGAGTTTCTCTTCATTTGGGTTGACATTGGCTGTGAGTTTGCTATAAATTGCCTTTATTATGATGAGATATGTCCTAGTATCCTGAGTATCTCCAGAATATTTTTCATGAAGGGATGCTGGATTTTGTCAATGCCTTTTCTCCTTCCAATAACATGATAATGTAGTTTTGTCTTTTGATCTGTTTATTTGGTGTTTTACATTTATTGATAGCAAAAATAATAAGTATAGATGACCATCAACAGATGAATATGTAATTAAAATAAGGTACATATACACAATAGAATTTTATTTGGCTCTAAAGGAAAATGAAATCACAGGGAAATAGATGGATCTGGAAAATATTATATTGAGACAATCCAGGCTCAGAAAGACAGATACCTCATGTTCTCTGTCATATGTCATGTATGGATCTTAGGATTTAAATGTCAAACAAAAGTGGATTTATTTCAGGTACATGGCTTGAGGCCAGGAAACTACAAAGGAGTCTATAATATGGGAAACAAAAGAGAAGCTTTAAGATGGAAGGTGAAGAGAGTGAAATATATGAGACAAGAATGTAGAAGCAGTAATGAATGAGACAGTATGATCCAGTACGTAAGGGCGATCAGGGATATGGGAAGAAAAACATGGACCTAAGCAATTAAAGATATTTTTCTTGTTATTATTTTCTCAGTGTTAGATTTACATGGCCTTTACTCTGTATTTATTAAAATTGAGACTGAGGGACATGGCTCAGTATGCAACTTGCTTGCTTTACAAGTCTCAGGACCTAAGTTTAGAACACCAGCAACGATTTCAAAGTGGTGTACAGCAGCAGATGTCTGTAAACCCGATACCGGGGAGTGGAGACTGAATGATTCTTAAAACTTGTTTTTCAGTCAATCTGGCTAAAACCTTGAGCTCCATGTTCAGTGAGACACTTTCAAATCATAAGGTGGAGAATGATTGAGGAAGATACCTAATGTCAACACCTCTCCTGTATACAAATTTAAGGTTTAAAGGTTTTAACTTTAACATAGTAAAATTACAGAAAACAAAACAGTTATCTAGCAAGAATTACAGTTACAATATCTAGTCTATTTGTATTTGGCAAAATTAAAGAAAATATTTTATCTATCCTATATTTGAGTCTAAAGTTTTATATCTAATTTATCTTTTATTACAACCAAGG
>LZPO01055196.1:119695-132319 GCA_001675575.1 Neotoma lepida
GCCTCACCATTGGCCAAACAGCTTTATTTATCAACCAATCAGAGCAACACATTTTTAGAAAGACATTCCCATCATATGGGGACAGTCATTTCTTCTCCCCTGTAGTGGATAAAGAAAATAAGATGACCCACACTCAAACATTAGGCAGAGACAGGGGAACCCTGTCAAACAGGCAGAGGAATGATTGTGGGAGCCTGAGGCTCCAAGGACACCAGGAGAATAGGTCCCACAGAACCCACTAAACTGAGCTCGTGGGGGCTCACAAAAACTGAAGCAGCAGCAATAATGAAATCCACATGGATCTGTAAGATAAAATGCTAAATGGTCTTATTAATAAAAAAACCCAGAACTAGATATTGGGGTGAAAGCTGAGAGATCAAAGGAACAGAACAAGCCATAGCCACAAGTTCTTACCCTAGGAAATCCTCAGCCCAAGAGAGACCTACTTCCTGTATACCCATGCCTATATGCCTTTCTGTGCTCTGCCTTCTTACTTCTCTCCACCCAGCTACATTACTCTCCTCTTTCCACCCAGCTCTATCACTTCCTGTCTCTCTGTACAGACCTCCAGACCTCTATGGTTAACTACTTCTGGGAATAAAGGTGTGTACCACCACATCTGGCTCTGTTCCCAGTGTGGCATGAACTCACAGAGATCTGGATGAATCTCTGCCTCCCAAATGCTAGGATTAAAAGCATGTATCACCATTGCCTGACTTCTATGTCTAATATAGTGGCTAGCTTTTTCCTCTGACCTCCAAGTAAGCTTTATTATTAGGGCGTAAATAAAATATCACCACATGAATCCTCTTTAGATCCTCTGCATACATGCAGTAATTATTTAACTTGAGGAATTTGTGGTATTCCTAACAGTGGGAATGGGGGGGTGTCTCTGACTATTTTGCTTTGTCTTGGGACTCCTTTCCTCTAATTGGGTTGTCATAGCCAACATTGATATGAGGGTTTGTGACTAGTTTTATTGAATCTTCCTATGCCCGGTTCAGTTGATATCAGTAGGTGGCCTGCTCTTTTCTTAAGGGAAAATGAGGGAAAGTGGATCTGGAGGAGAGAAGAGGTAGGAGGGAGTGACTAGAAAGAATAGAGGGCTGGAGACTGCAGTAGTAATGTACTGTATGAGAGAAAAATAAATAAAAAGAAAAATGGGAATTTTTTTAAAAAATAGTGTTATTAGCTGGGGGGGAAAGGACATCAACATCAAAGACTCCATTCTGAGTAAAATATTAAGACTATATCCAGCTATATCTAACTCACTATTAGACTAGAAAACTGGAGGCAGTTAACTTTCTCACATCATCTGAGAGAGAGAGCACATTCATATGGACTCTAAAAATGCTAAGGGAACCTTTTAATTCAAGCATTCAGGAGGCAAAGGTAGGTGGATCTCTGAGTTCAAGTACACCCTGGTCTACAGAGCAATTCCCAGTACAGCCAGGAATTCACAGAGAAACCCTGTCTCAAAAAATCAATCAATCAGTAATAATAATAATAATAATAATAATAATAACAATAATAATAATAAATTAAATTAAAATGCTGAATGATACTAATTTTCAACACTAGTGACATTCTGGAACCCCAAGTAACTAAACGTTTCTCTCACTTTTTATGTTTTTTTTTAAATATTGTTTACTTAAAATTTTTAAATCATTCATAACATTTAATATTTAATCCAGAAGTGATGAAATAATACCCTTTTTGGTTTTAATGAAGTTACAAATGAAGATATTATGTCCTTTCAATTGAGCATACCATTTTGTTATAACAATCTTCTTATCCTAAAACCCTAGCTAATTGAAAACTAATATTTAAAAGATTCAGGTTTTTTATTGTCTTTATAAATACACACAAACAAAAAATGCATTCTCATTATTCGTTATAATTTGAAAAAAAATCTAGATTTTAAACTCAACTTCAACTCCACTTAGTCTACCTAGAGATACCCAAAGATTTGAGTTAATTCTTTTTGTTCAAATTATGCAAAGTGACATCAATCTCTAATAACAACATTCATGATGTTATATACTTTAGGTACAAATGTTCCTTGATTTAATTGGTATCTAAAGTGTCATATAGTACAACTATCTAGAATTTGAAAAGTAATTAAACAATATTTATATTTTATCAAAAGCAGGGGAAGGAGATAATACTACAATGAGCATTTCCAAAGTCCTGTTTTTATTCATTTAAATAAATGTGAGATAGTTCATTGAGTACCCACCACCAACTACAACAGGATCTCTGACTGAACCCACACCCAATCACAACCTTTATGGACTTCTAAACATCACTGATAACCTCTGTGTGTAGGGACCTTTTCTTTACTTCAGACAAGTTAGAGATCTTCAGACTGATACTTTATATCCTAAAATTCATAGCTTTATCTCACACCCCTCCTGTTCTTCTTTATTCACTAAACACTGAAGGGCAATATAAATGTGGCAGCTATGTAGTTCTAAAACAATATTAATTCAACAGATGGCATTTGGAAGTTGGGGTCAACATACCATACCCTCCTATTGACTCTCTTACTACTACTACTACTACTACTACTACTACTACTACTAATAATAATAATAATAATCCTGATGTTTTCTATGATGTGAGCCACTGTGGTTGGCAGAGATTAACTCAAATAATATCTATAGCTATCTTCTCTCTTGGAGAGGGCTACCTGCTAATATGGGAACTTGTTTCCTCTGATTATTTACTCATTTCTCTGATCACAAAAGCTCGGTCACTCAGACTCCATCCTTCCCTCCCAAAGCATCTATATACCCAGACTCACACTTTTCCAGACTACCATAATCATTCTCTCTCTGACAATGCAACTTTTAAAGGAACACAATCCCTCTTTATTCCCTGCTTTTTGAATCTTCCCCCACCTTGTTCACATAGCCAACAAGGAATTTCCTGTACTTCTTTCAACTTGGCTTATGTCCCCTTTGGGTCTTCCTTTCAGTCACACTGACACTTCTGAAATAGAATCTATACCAGAAGATAAAAAGAACATACCATTGAATGTATTGAGCTTGAGTTCATAAAGACAGAGTTCTGGAATGCTCAAAACAGCAAACTATGATCCATTAGTTCTTTATAATTCTAAATATTTTAGCTCTTCTACCCAGAACTAAATAAAAGGACCTTAACAAATGCAGATAAC
Organism: Neotoma lepida; assembly: GCA_001675575.1. Taxonomy (NCBI): domain Eukaryota; kingdom Metazoa; phylum Chordata; class Mammalia; order Rodentia; family Cricetidae; genus Neotoma; species Neotoma lepida. Next base: position 122,877 of record LZPO01055196.1, read on the forward strand.
CATAGCCTATCAGGCCACTTTATATGTCTATAGGACCCACTTCCCTATATCTATCCTGATTGTTAACCTCCTGCCATGCTAGTACAGTCTACCCTGCCTCATGTTTTCCCCCAAGGAACACCTAGACTCCCCTACAGCATATGGTGCTTTAGATAGTATCCATCTTGCTGGTGCTCCTACCTTCAATCTATCTGCATTTACCCCGGGTGACTATATTGTAGGAGAAAGAAGAAAGACCTGTTTACCAGGGCTAGAAATGTCTTCCAAACATAAAGCCTCCCTATTCACATGTTATTCCACCACTACTTGTAAGCTTCTAAACACTCACACATTTTATCCACATTTCCTTGAAATCAATATATTCTACCTAGTTCAAGTAAAGCCCACAACAGACCAATCTCTCATGGTCAAATCACAATAATTTACCAGCTTGTCCCTAGTCTATTTTTACACAAGGGAAAAGGTGAGCTACACTGAGCAACCACCTTAAGCCTTACTCCATGTCTCTTACACAAGACAGGACTGTTCTCAGTGTGCAAGTCAATTGCCTACATATATCTTCCTAGTTGGATGGGCACTTACAAACTAGTCTTGCTCTCACCATTTCTCATAACCCTCCAGATACCCATATGCCCATGCTAATCTCTATACTGATAAAAGCAAAGAGAACTGTCTACATCATCCTGTCCCTAGAAACACTGGGGTGTTCTCTCTGGGCTTAGGATATGAGCAACAAGGGTACATATATCTTCACAACAATTCACTTCTCTGCCTTACCAACTCTCAGAAATTTCAGAATAGTTGGACATCCCTCAAGATCAAGTCAATACATTGACCTCTATGATGCTCCAAAACCACCTCCTAACTTCCACCCACAGAGGAATTTGGCATCTCCAAAAGGAACATAATGCTTCTACACCACCAACAAATATTGAATGATTTTGTACAGGACCAAAGGCACAAAACTCCCAATCAGTTTTCTCTGAATGGGCTCTCAGTCCTTCCAGGCTGCTCTTCCCACTTATTACTGCCTTCCTCCTTATCCTCCTTATATGTCTAACATTTCCTTGTCTTTTAAACTTTTAGAAAATTCCTCATGGACCATATCACTTTCACCACCTGGATTTACCACACAAGATGGAATGAAAACCATGTTTCTTTTAAAATTACTCCAAATTGCAGAGGCCTCCCGAAAGTGACATCCCTCCTCTTCAGCAGAAGATAATTAGTTCAAAAGACATTGTGCTCCTACCTTCTATATATAAAAGGCTTTGAATAAAGTTTACCCCCCCACTCCCAAATAGCCAGGGCTCTAAACTGAACTCAAAATTTCAGAAACCCAGACTTTCTGAAATTGCTGGGGTTGGGGGGGGGAAGACCACCGAGCCTCATACCTAGACATCTGGTGATTGCAAAAAGAGACAACAGACCCTACATTTTCAAAACTAACTTTTCTATAGAAATCAGCTTCCTCATCATGCTGATAATAAAACCCCATTCTCCCTTCTCTCCCCCTAGCTATCGAAACTCTAGCTTAAAGTATGCATTACGCATTCTCTCAAAGTCTGATGACTGTGTCCCTGGGTGCTGCATCCTGATTACCATGTAGCCAGACATTGAGAAACCATATCTCAAGTTAAATAAATGCTGCTTTAGCTGTTTAGGTCAACAGGAATTCTCCTTTTTTCATTTATTTCTACAAACATTATTCTTATTCCAGCACATTGCCATCCCTTATTCCAGGAATTCCTCATTATTTATATCTCTCAACTTCATTTCCTCCTATGTGATTTTTATTTATTTGCTCAGTGTACTCTACAAATTCATATGCTGCTCCATAGTTGGCTTAGAGGTAGAAAAGGGTTGAAACATTAAGTGGTAAAGACCCACCCTCAATTCAGCACAAATCACATTGTTCCTAGGAAACTGTGAAAGTCATTGAAATGGTGCAGAAGAGGTACTTAAAGTTTTTCATAAGAATGGTACCATATAAATGCAAGTATTTTTAAATGATGATTATAGATATTAAACCTCCTGGGAAATTAGCTAAATCTATTTTGAGAACTCTTTATGAAGAAATTAGTCCCATGATTTAGCAACACATGATATAGGTCACGAGCCAATATTTAAACAGTCAGGACCATTTACTAGATACAAGGGTACCAATGATCTAAAGACTACATTTATTTAAGTACAGTAATCCTCAAGTAAAAAGCTATTATTTTCTAGAGTTCATAAAATTTCATGTGGCCAATATTCTATGTGTATGAGTATATGTGCATAATTATGCTAGACCAGTAAGTTGGCAAGTTTATAACCACACTAGTTTGCGCCTCCATTTTTAATTAAAGCTCCTTTAAGTTTAATTAATTGATTTAGGAAATTTAGACTAAGCATTTAAAGGAATATTCAGTATTAAGCTGAAAGTTTCTGATGCAGTTAGAGTATTAGTTTGTCTCTTAGGAATACTTAAATCAACTGTTGAAGAGTTTTCAAACAACTAGAAAGCAAACCTTCATTTTCAAATGTAATAGTAGAAACCTACATCATTATAGTATGAAACACCTCATTTTCCTCTGTTCTAAATATGTCACTTCATTTCATGGTCCAAATATATGTGTATATTTTTTATGGTTTGAAAGAAAATAGCCCCCAAATGGAGTGTCACTATTAGGAGTTGTGGCTTTATTGGAGTAGGTATGGCTTTATTGGAGGAAAAGTGTCACTGTGGGGGCAGGCTTTGGGGTTTCTTTTGCTCAATTTCTCTCAGTGTGACACCCAGTCCATTTCCTGTTGCCTTCTGATCAAGATGTGGCCAGCACCATGTGTGCCTGCATGCCACCATGCTCCCTGCAATGATGATAAGGGACTGAACATATGAAACTTTAAGTGAGCCACCCCAATTAAATGTTTTCCTTATAAGAGTTGCCGTGGTCATGGTGTTTCTTCACAGCAATAGAAACCATAACTAAGACATATCTCCATTAATGTCTCCATTAATATATTATGAATATATATTGATTATTCATAGTTGTCAAGAAATCAGGATTTTTAAATATTTATCACTCTATTTTAGCTCTCAGAATGTATTTGGAGATCATCAAACTATAAACTTTCAATTGTTTTATCCCAATTATGAAATAATGAAAAGCTATATAGCAGCATTCTATGGATTTTGGCCTATGTTTCTTACTCTTCATTTCACAAATATCTTGTAGTATATCTTGCAAACCCATATTGTCACTATAAATAATATCATAAAATTATTTCTAGAGGTACATTTTGTTAAAATCTTAATTATAAGTGAATTCACTGAAATGATGTAGTATTAATACATGGCTATTATTGATTATGACTGGTAATAGTTGGTAACAGGAACTATTAGAAAAATAATAGTATAAAAGATGTAATATGTAAATATATTCAAGCAGAAAAAAAAGATTTGCCATGAAATTCTTTGACTTATTCCAACTCACATAAAATTGTCTAGCTTTCTTCTATTTCATCTATGGAGATGATAATACATCACAATATTTGAGCATTAATTTTTATTATTGTAAAGGGATTTGGAGTTAATATTAACATAGGTACATCTTCATTTTCAGTGTTTAAAATGGGGTCTTACCAGGTAATGTTTCTTTTTCTGAAGGAGTGATGGAAACCTTCATTTCTGAATGGTCTGGGACCTTTGTTACCTTAGACTGGAATGTAGTTTTCCACTGACTTTAGTCATAGGACATGGTAGCACCATGAGATGACCTAAAGCACTATTGTCAACCTGTGGATCATAAGCCTTTTGGTGATCACATATCATATCCTCCATATCAAATATTTACATAATGATTCATAACAGGTACAGTATTATAGTTTAGTAGCAATGAAATAATTTTATGGATGGAGTTCACCACAACATGGGGAACTATATTAGAGGGTTAAAGCATTAGAAATGTGTGAACCACTGTCATAAATAGTCTCCTGTACTGCAGACATAATCTTTCTTACCTCCATTTGTGTAGTAGCAATCCAATTTCCCCTTGGTAATATGGATCCACCACTCCTAACACTATTATTCATTTCTTAGCCTATTGGCTTAAAGCCATCAAAAGCCCAAAGTGAGCAGGGGAAGTCTGAGTTTCTTGTTCACTAGAATGTTTGTTGTGTCTCCTGACAGCAGCACTCCTCTATCTAGAACCAAATATTCCAGGCTGGCAGAGTTTAAGTTTGCAGGAACATGAAGTAAAGATTTATCTCAGTGTTTCAGTAGGAGTAGCAGTGAATGGAACCATTCACATTTCCACTTTTTGATTCCTGTCTCTGCAAATCCTGGCCATAAGAGAAATAATACCACATATTGGATGCTGATTCAAAGTTTATCCTGCCTTCTGGAGAACTCTGCCCTAGCTCTCTAGGATATTGCCACATAATTGTTGCTGTAACTGTACCTTCAAATGGACATTCGTCATTCTATCACTTGAAGCCGGCTGCTTCAGGATGGTGAGGAACATGGTAAGACCAATGGTGTAGAAAAATTTCTAAATAGCCTTATTAAATAAAAAACATGGAGCCAGAAATAGGGATGAAGACCTGACAGTGATTAGAGAAATAGGAACAGCCACATACAAACCTCATCTAACCAACTCTGCAGCCTCCAAGGAAAGCAACTTCCTGTATATACATACCTATATTCCTTTCTTTTCTGTGCTCCCCTTGGCTCTCTCAGCCCAGATATATCACTTTCTCTACCTGCCCAGCTGTCACTTCCTGTCTGTCTGTACAGACTCCAGACCTCTATGGTTAACTAGTGTTGGAATTTAAGATGTGTTCCACCATGCCTGGCTCTGTTCCCAGTGTGGCCTTGAAAGCACAGAAATCCAGACAGATCCCTGCCTCCTAAGTGAGAGGTTTAAGGGCATGTGCTAATATTGCCTGACTTCTATTGTTTACTTATAGTGGTTGGTTTTTTCCTCCGATCCTCAGAAAAATTTTATTTTATTGGGAGATGCAGTATATTGTGGGATAAAATATATCACCACATTTTCCCTTTTTGTCTAATAAAAAATTTTAAAAAGTTATAACTAATATAAGAAAAACTATACAATAAGTATAATAACTATATACAATATATACAAGCAATAAATGCATCAACAATGTCTAGTCTATTTGCATTTGACAAAATCAGTGAAAATATTCCATTATCTATCCTATCTTGATGAGTCCAAAAAGTACCTAATTCACTTTCTACCCTATCATATATTACTAACAGAAATGTCTTTCAAAACTATACACTTTACACCTCTTAGTGAGTTTCTTTTCTGAAATTGTTAACAAGGAAAACTGTAACTACAACTATCTAATCTTCAACTCCCTCAGAGACCCGAGAAGAAAATAATAAAATAGGAAGTACAAACAAGCAACTTTCAAAATTCTGGAAATGATGAAAACAGCTGCCTGCCTGGACAGTCATCCAAAGTTGCTCTGTAAAGTTGGAGCATCCAACTTTAGGACTAGTTGTCTCTCAGTCACTTCTCCCTGCGTTCTGTAGAGTATTTGGCAGTCTCTTCTGTAAAGCAGGAACCTGAAGGACCATTTTGCCTTGCAAAGTTCTGTCAGTCACCTTCCTATGGGTCCTGCATGTCCAGTTTATACAACATTTTGTCAGCAGTCCAAGCAAGAGTAGTTTCTTGCCCAAATGGTTATTTTTGCCAAGAAGAAGATAAACTCCATATAGAGTGTCTTCGAAGCCCATCCTTCTTTCTGAAGTAGATCAATGCTGCCCAGAGCAGACCTGTCTCATTGTCTAGGAAAATCTGTTTTTAAAACATTTTAAATGCCATATTCTGTAGGTCTTTGAAGTGTTTGAAGATTACCTACCTAATTGAAATATATCTATGTATACCTAGAAAACTTAACTAACATGACTATAAGTTTGATTATCATGGATAACTATTAATCTGTATTTCTTAATTATGTATTACAATTTAAATGAGTTATATAAACATAATACCTTAGACAAGAGTAAAAATATACATACAGTATAACAAAATTAACTTTAAATTTGTAATAAACAAAAATCTATAGCAATGTAAAACATTTCAAACAACTTGTTGCTCTTTGAAAGTAGATTCAATAATCTACCCTTTTATCCTATCATATCTATATCCTCTTTTCTCTTTAGAAAGGGAGTACATTTATAATCAACCCCTTTTAAATAAAAATAAACATTTACAAACAATATTTTGGGAATTTGGGCATAGCTTCTCATACTACTTCCTGTTGCATGGAGGCACTGGCAATCTTATAGGGATCTTGAAAAAATTAAGAATTATGGTCAAGTCCCAACTGGAGTAGTCTATCTGAGCCAGTTGCCTTGAAGCTGTTCTGGATGTTGGATCATCTGGGCCATGGTGTCATCAGAGACCTTTCAGGGGGTCTTGGATGATCAAACCATGTGAGCCTGGAAACAATTCACAGGTTCTCATCTTCTGTAGAAACAAAAGCAGAACCTCTTTTCCAAAGCAACATATCCTTAGACATAAATACACATATTGCTTTAACTCAGCAGACTTTATAATCAAATGTCTCTCTGCAGTTAAAAATCTCAAAGACAATATAATCCAGACTCTCTGTATGATTTCCATCTTTACATGGCTTATTTTTATAATACTTTTGTTGTCTCTTTAAAGACTTTATTTTTTAAACTATTTCTTTATATAACTGCATATATTCCTGTTTCTTTCTCTTCTACACACACATTTTAACACACATTGTAAACAGTTTAGAGTTTTATTTCATCTGAATCTGTCTTATTGTGAATCTATAATTCTTCTCCAACCAGGAGAGATTTTAAACTGCTAAACTGCATGGCTAGGATGAAAAGCAGCAGCCTTGTCTGCTGACTCCGCCCACCTCAGCTTTTCAACATGGCAGTGGTACATTTACCGCCAGCTCTGGGAGCCATGCACACCACCAGCTCTCAGAAGCAGTGGATCTATACCTCCAGCAAGGAGCATGTAGCCCAGAAACCTTTCTTTTTTTATTTTTTTGTCTATACTAGTAAAAGCTATATCTACCATGCACCATCCTGCACAGCTTGCAGATGCCACTTTGTACAGTGTCAGGAATCCGCCATGCTGCACTCAAGCCCATAGGCTGTGAACCCGCCATACCATAGGTCAAGTCCGCACACCACAATGTCTCAGTACCTTAGTGTCTCTATATCTTGACCTGCATGAGACATTAAGTAGAAAGCTGTTTTTGGCTCCATTATTGTGTGTTTAGAAGCCCTTTTTAAACTCTTTTAGGCCTTATGGAAATTTGAGAGCCCCATGATGGTATGACAAAAGTAGTTGAAAGTCTGGTCCTGCCAGACCCCATGTGGTCTATCTTGGCCTTGCAGTCTTGCAGCCACTCAGACCCAAATAAATATGTAGAGGCTTATATTATTTTCAAACTATATGGCCTAATGGCTCAGGCTTATTACTTACTAGCTCTTATACCTTAAATTAACCCATTTCTATAAATCTATACTTTGCCACATGGCTTGTGGCTTGTCAGTACCTTTACATCTTGCTTCTCCTGCTGGCGGCTAGCAGCATATGCTCAGTTTTTAAGAGCTTGGCAGGACCAGGCAGGATAGAGAAACTTTCCACTCCAATGGATTCCAAGAGCATGGATCCACTCTCATACTTCTCTATGAAGTAATATTCTGTTGAATATCATGATGATGGGAGTGGTAGTTTGAGTAGGAATGGTCCCCATAGATTCATGTGTTTAAAAACTTGCTCACCAGGGAGTGACACTATTAGGAGATGTGACATTCTTGCAATAGGTTTAATGTTGTTGGAGAAAGTGTGTCACTGGAGAAGGAAGGCTTTGAAGTTTCAGATGTTGAAGCCAGACCCATTGTCTCACTCTCTTCCGTCTGTCTGCTGATGTGGATATAGTACTCCCAGCTCCTTCTCTAGCACTAGTCTTCTTGTGTACAATCCGTGCTTCCTGCAAAGACAATAATGAACTAAACCACTGAACCTATAGGCCAGCACCAATTAAATGTTTTCCCTATAAGAGTTGCCATCATCATAGTGTCTCTTCATAGCAATAAAACCCTAACTAAGACAGTTGGTAAGATATTTGATAAGTCCACATATATTAGTTTGGCCTGAAGTATTATGTTGAGGAAAAGAAAATCCATAGCTAGAATAAATATTTGTTCCTTTAAGGACAAAATGTTGTCCTTTCTATGTAGGAAGTGATCCCATTTAGTCAATCTACACAAGATATCTTGCTTGTTACACTGGGGGTGCACTTTTTTGTCTTTATTGCTGGTACTTAGCAAAAACTGTAGTCAGGACATCCTTGATCAGTAAAAATTCATGTGGTAAAACCCATGCATAACTCCATCCATCACAGACACTTTTCTTCTAAGCCCACTGAGCAATGAGTGAAGTGTCAGAAAAAAAGAAGCTTACTGGACAAAAAGGAAGTTATATTACCCACTTTATTCCTAATCTTCTCCTCTGCTGAATTCATCATTTGATGAATATTTACATAGAACAAACATATCTTCACAAGTTTTCCTACTTGTAGAGATCTAGCCATAAAATTCTTCTTCAAAATTCTTTTCTTCTCACCAATTTTCCAATTCTGCTGCTTTTAAAACCAAACCATTGGTTGTATACTGTGAGTCAGCAAACAATCACACATGTCATTTTTTCCTTGTAATCCAAGTGTATGATCACATGCACTTCCTGACATTATGTACATTCAAGATTTCCCTTCATCTTGGAATCTGGGAACACTTGGGGGGTGATGTGGAAACACAATGCAGTGGAAACTTTCTTCAGCTGATGAGGGTGACTCTAGTGAGATCTGCTAGTATTGGAGGATATGGACCCTCAACTGGCCATCCTGTAACAAAGAAAGGCTTCCAGTGTTGGGACAAGAACACCAATCCAGCCACAAAACCTGTGGCCTATAACCTGTCATGATTGTATGATGTGCTGGGGCAACAGTGGCTCATAGCTTGTGGGAGGAGCCAAGCGATGACTTCTCTAATTTGAGGCCCATACCATAAGAGGGAGTCCATTCCCTACACTTCCTAAATAGCCAGGAAACAGAAGCTGGATAGCTCAGAGAGCTAGGACAGAACTAAACATGAATGTCAAAAAAACAGTTAATAAAATAATTCCAAATGTTTTCTAATGATATTGTGTTATACTCATAGAACAGTACCTAGCCCAATCATCATCAGAGAGGCTTCCTCTGGCAGCTGCTGGGAGTAGATGCAGAAACCCACAGCCAAACATTAGGTGGGGCTCAGGGAAGTACCCCCTCCCCAAAGAGGGGGAGGAAAGATTATAGGAGCCAGAGGGTTTGAAGACAAAAGGAGAACATGCTCCACAGAATAAACAAAGCAAGGATTGTAGGTGTTCACAGAGACTGAA
>LZPO01055196.1:146087-159216 GCA_001675575.1 Neotoma lepida
TGAGACAGAATTTCTCTGTGTAGCTTTGGCACCTTTCCTGGAAATCACTCAGTAGCCCAGGTTGGCCTTGAACTCACAGAGATCCACCTGCCTCTGCCTCTGGAGTGTTGGGATTAAAGGCGTGCACCACCACCGCCTGGCTCCTTTTACTTTCATATCATGGATATCTGAAAGTATATATTCCCACAACACAAAATATTTTTTCATAATTAAAAAAAATTTCCTTTGTTTCTACATGACATGTTTATCAGCTTTCATAATTTCAGAATGAAAAGAGATAGTAAGTATTATCCAAAATAATCTTCATGCTTTCTATGTGTGATCTATAGAAGGTGAGAATTTCTTTTTTTTCTTGATTTTTTTGAGACAGAGTTTCTCTGTGTAACAGCTCTGGCTGTCCTGAACTTGCTTTGTAGAACAGGCTGGCCTCAAACTCACAGATACACCTGTCTCTGCTTCCCAAGTGCTGAGATTAAAGACATGAACCACCACCAGCCAGCTGGAAAGTAGGTATTTGCATTTCACCCCAATGTAGCTTCTTTTATTCAATTTAATATGTCTTGATTTCCAGAAGGAAAATATTTCATGTATTTTGACATTCATAACTAATATGAATTATCATTCTGCCAACAGAATTAGTAACTCTAAGATCAAATTGAACATACTGCCTTGCTATGGATGTTCATAAGGTACAAACAGAGATCTAGCAATTGGTATCAACCTATAATCCTTTAGTCAGTAACCTATCATGCCACTTGTGATACATATTATTCAAACTTTCCTGATAAAGCATTTCACCTGATATTCAAGAACTCATAAAATAAGTCTTGTCATTGTATTTTATGAAGCAATTATCTAACTGGCATAAACTCGAGGACTTGACACTGGTACCATAAAGGCAGTTGTCATTAACTTCTTCTAATAGACTATGATGAACATTCCCATGTAAGCAACATTTAGAATCTACAAAGAAATTATACACATATTTAAATAAATCAATGAGCCTAATCTAGAATTAAACATTTTAATTTGCCTTTGCATTAGGTAAAGGTAATTATTTAAATCAGAAGAAAAATATACTGCTCTCATGTATATTTGCTTCAGTAGATATGAAATCAGAATCTAAAAAGTCAAATTTTTCTTCGATAAAGAACATTATTGTCAAATTTCCTGATATTAAAAGTACAGGTTTGTAGTTATTCAAAAGATCAAGGACCCTTTTGGATATAAATGTCATATCATTTGTGTCCAATTTATATTGTTTTTATTATCTATCGAAATAGCCTCATAATTAATATATTGAGAATATTGTTTTAAGAAAGTGATTTTATAGGAGAAACTGTTTTGTATATAAGGTTTAGTTTTCACTTGGTCTCACTTCTTTAAAAAAAGTAAAATAATTTATTATTATAGGGGACAACTTATTTGTGTTATCTTTAGGATAAAATTATTTTGTTTTTGATAAGGAAACATTTAATAATCTTATTAGAATAGAATTAAGATAAAAAGAGGTTACAAAAAAGTATTCTTGGGGATAGTTTTTTATTTCAGTGATAAAGAGCTTGCAAAACAAGCATGATGAGGCTGTGGTAGTTTGAGTAAAAATGTACCCCCATAAGCCCATAAAGAGCCGTGCTATTGGGAGGCATAGCCTGATTGGAGTAAGTGTGATCTTGTTGGAGGAGGTGTGTTACCAGGGGCGAGCTTTGAGGTCTCAGGAGCTCAATCCAGGCATCGTGTGTCTCAGTCTCTTCCTGCTGCTTGTGGATCCAGATGCAGAACTCTCAGCTACCTCTCCAGCACCATGTCTGCCTGCACCCTGCCATGCTTACCACCATTAAAATAATGGACTAAACCTCTGGAACTGTAAGTTAGCCCCAAGTAAGTGTTTTCCTTTATAAGAGTTGCCATGGTCATGATGACTCTTCATAGGAACAGAAAACCTAACCGAGACAGAAGTCTCGCTTTAATTGCTCAGCTCATATACAAAAATGTGTTTGCTGGAAATACAAAATATTTCAAAACACAAGATTTCTAATATAAGACAATGAATATCCCAAATTCACTTCTGTTTCTGAGAAAGTTAATGTAGTAGAAGGCAGATATTACTACTATAAACCCCTAGAGAAAGTCTGAGAGATCGCAACATTCATATTTTAAAAATTACAGAGTTACAGATGCTAAGACAAATCAATTATAAGGATGAGATTTTTGTAAAATGTTGGTAATATCTAGCTATCACCTCAGAATAAACCTCTGAGCTTCATCACAAAAATAAAGCTTTATTCTAATCTAAGGCAATAGGCATAGAGCTCTAATGTAGGGTGACTCAAAACCACTTATAACTATAACTCCAGAGTACTTTGCACTCTTCTGGCCTCTGTGGGAACTGGTCTTCATGTGTACCTACTAACATGCAGACACATACACATAACATTTTCTTGTAATTTTATTTGAGCATGTATTATGTCTTGACACAAATATTAAAACTTAAAATTATTCAAAACTTGGGCCGGGCAGTGGTGGCGCATGCCTTTAATCCCAGCACTCGGGAGGCAGAGACAGGCAGATCTCTGTGAGTTCGAGGCCAGCCCGGGCTACCGAGTGAGTTCCAGGAAAGGCACAAAGCTACACAGAGAAACCCTGTCTCGAAAAACCAAAAAAAAAAAAAATTATTCAAAACTTGTTCCATGAATACTATGAATTAATCTAGGAATAAATGTCAGAGGATAAGAAGAAGTCCAAGTATTTAAAAAATTTAAACTTTTGAGACAACCATATGTCAACTAGAAATCAAAATGAAAATTAAAATATATTTTATAGAAAATCATAACTAATCATATTCGTAATCATAGTAATATTCATAAAAACAACTAATGCAGTGCTTTGAAAGAAAATATAAGCAATTTAAACATTTAAAATATAACATACATTTTAGAGATAAAATTTGATTTAAATTTCATTTCATAGTACTAGAGGAAACAGATCAAAGCAAATTTAAGGCAGCAATGAAAACATAAATTGAGATAGGTAAGAAAAACTGTTAATGAAATAATAAAGAAAATAAAATAGCAAAATTGTTTAAAATAATCCTTAATTATTTAAAAATTTTCATTATTAAAGAGGGCCTGTTAAAGCAAACAAGAAGAAACAAGAAAAATCATAAGTATTTTCCATATCAGGAATGAAATAGAACACTATTAAGGCTCTTTAGACATCAGAAAACTAAAATTATTATCAAAATTCTAACACTGCACTAAATAAATCATTCAAAATCTCCAAGTTGCAAAATCTAACAAAATAGATAATTTGTAAAATTTAATGGTCAAGAGTTTTGTAAAACTCCTGGAAGAGTACTTCACACTGACTTCAGTTTGTTGCTGGGATATCCTTTATACTTAGTGGGTAATTAATAGAAAAACATTTCTAGAAAATAAGATGACAGGATATGGACGTTGGGCTTCTAAGTAGGAAAAATATCATTTTTGTTCTAATAACTTACAAGAAAAGTTGTAAGAAAGTTTCAAACTAATATTTATTGCATAAATAGATGTAAAATCCTCAATAAAGTCAAAGAAAATTACATATGGAGATATGTTGAAGAAATAATACATCATGATCTAATAGGTTCATCCTTGTTAGTTTAGTTGTTTTAGGGAGAATAAACACTCTATACACTGTTCTCAAAACAGTTTTTAGGAAGATTTAATTAGGAAGGAATTTAGGAAGATTTTTTAGGAAGATCAGCCAAGAGTTTGAAATTTCTCTCTTAGATTGTAGTTATTTCATTTAACCACAGGCAGATAGTCCAAAAAAAAATTGAAGGTGGTTGTGACCACTGATGGGCGCAGATTGAAATAGGAACACACACACACACACACACACACACACATACACACACATACATACATATATATGTATATATGTTCAGGTCTTATTAGAATGGCTTACAGGGTGTAGTCTGACTATTGTAACAATGTCTGTCTCCTGATGGGAATTCCAAGAATACAATCATCATTTGGTCTGTGAAACTGGATGTCCAAGCTATTCTTCAGTATAAATTTGTAAACCCAAAGAAATAGAATACAATACCAATGAAGGAATTAACTTCCCAGTGATAGTGAGTGAAAGCAGGCAAAGAGTAGAAGTTTCCTTCTTCAATGTCCTTTCCAAAGTCTGCTACCAGAAAGTTTGGTCCAAGTGGGTCTTTCTACCTTAAATGATCCAATCAAGAAAAACACCTCTCACTGATGTAACTAGAAGCATGGAATTTAGTTGATTCTAGACATAGTCAAATTGAAAACCAAGAATAAGTATCACAGTAATCTTTCTCAATATTAATGGTCCATCAGACATATATGGAAAACAATAAATATCATAGGTAGCCTAACCACAGATATTCTATTTTAATTGGACTGGAATGAATTATGTGTGTGAGTAGTTTCTAAAAGTACTTTGGAATACACTGTGTAGCCTGAGGAAAATGGTGTTATATTTGTAAAAAGATATTATCTTAATATGACATCTTTTTTCTTCATTTTACTGTATTTTTTTTAAAGTATAAATAGATTTTAGAAATAGAAAAAAATATTGTCACTGGGAAAAAAAGCAAATAATGCAAATTACAAATATCTATGTATTTTTAATCCTATTGTGCTTTTTCAAAAACTTTTTAAGAACAACTTTTCTGAAAATGGACACCTTAATTAGTACCATATATGTCATAAGAACTGTTTAAAATCTTTGTGCAACTTTTGGGAAAGGTAGAAAAGTATAGGAAATCATGAGACCCAGAAATATCAAACATTTCAAGGTCAACAAATTCATAAAATCTAAAGTTTAGAGCTGAAATAAATACTAATAATTGTTTTTGATGAAACTATTTGCAATTGTGAGAGTGGTGAAGAGAGAAAATTATAACAACCATACATTCAAAGTTTCAGAGAAAGTTCATGTCAGAAATGAAACTCGGCCTTAGATATCTTGCTCCAATATTTTCTCCACTGGCCCTTTATGTATTTATCTCAAGTTATTGTTGTATTGTTGTTTTATGTTTTGTTGTTGTTCTTGTTTTGTTTTTTAAGTTGGTTTTGTTATGTAGTACATAGTTTACACATCTCATCCTCTAAAGCACTTAGATTATGCCATGATCATTAATTTTATGTTATTTTTTTAATCAAACTTACAAAATATTTAAACCCTGAAATTTCTGCCTAATAACATTAATAGTGAAATATATTTTCATGTATAATATATTTAAGTTCATTTACTTTAAAAAAAGAAACTTCTTAAGTTTTGCTTTCAGTTACCTAACACAATTTTGTGCAAAAGAAAAAGCAATGCTTCTAAATGTTAAATCTGATTTTTTTAGAAATATAATTATGCATCTTTGTTATGCCCATTAGAATGCTGGATTTTATATTCTATTTTCCAAAATATGTAGGAATTTCAAAGTCTCTGCAGGCATTTCACTGGTTAGTACTACTAGAAAATATAAACATATGTGTAGGCAACAAAGTTGCAACTCAGTGGGCTCTGACAGCTGGGGCTACAAATAAACAGTTCAGCCCTGGAGGGCGAGGTGTCCAAGACACCTAGAGCTGCTTAGAACAGCTCTGCCCTGTAGGTGTCCTGGACACCTTGAGCTGCTTGAAACAGCTCTGATGGCTGGGGCTTCAAAGAGTCAGCTCAGCCCTGGAGGGGAAGTTATCCTGCCTGTTCAGGAGAGTTGGGCCTGGAACTGCCAGGTCAGCTCTGCAGGGAAGGGTATCTTGACTGTTTGGGAGAGTCAGGCTCTACCTGGTGTGGTGGGGGATGGACTCCCCACAGGATATAGCAATCCTGCTTCTCTCCTAGAAAGCCCCACATAAGAGGAGGGCTCCCTAGGAGAGCTCTGCTTCTCAGGCTTAAGTGTTACTCAGCCCTCCTTTGCTCAGTCCACTATGGGATGTCAGCAAAGATCTTCTGTCCAGTGAATAGAGGTCTTTGTAGTACTGACATCACTAGACACCCAAGAAGACCATCACAGAGCCATTACCTGATGCAAAACACACAGGAGTTTGTATATTGAGATTCCTAGCCAGGGACTTCCTCCCAACTACTTGACACAGTGAGAGAGGGAAGAAGCCCTGTCCTTTGTTTCAAGTGACTTATATAGAAAAGGGTTACATGTAGAAGATTACATACCAAGGGGCAGAGCTAGGGTGAGGTTTTTCTAAGATCATGCAGGCTATCTGTAGAGGCATAAATTTTTCGTTCCCTATGTCCTGTTTTTGCTGAGTTCAGGATATCAGGTCTATTCCTACAGAGTTCAATCTATGGTCAACTGAGCTTTATGTTGTCTGTATTCTATTTTTGCTAGGCTCAGGATATATATATGTGTGTGTGTGTGTGTGTGTGTGTGTGTGTGTGTGTGTGTGTATACACATTTAGGTTTATTGTTTCAGGTCTGTTCCCACAGAGTTCAATCTATGGTCAGTTGGGATTTATGTTGTCTGTATCCTGTTTTTGCTGGGCCCAATATAGACCTATCTTCTGACCTTACTCTCCATCTTAGGTCAGCTCTAAAAACTCTGGTTAGCAGTTACTTCTTAGAAGGGGGAGGGGAGATATGGTCTCTTTCTCCTTTTATTCCCTCCTCTCCTAGTAACTCAAGGACACGCAATCATGGTTTGTCAATTCCCAGTTCACAATGTCTACCCTGAGTCAGGCAACTCATTTCTATATCCTGGTTGAGGGTCTTGTATTGATTTTGAGTCCTCTGTACCATCAATTGGATGTTCCCTAACCTTTCTCTGATGAATTTCATCAACTTATTTAAGAGACAGAGCCCAAAGGTGAGTATGAGGACCAGTAGCAGTAGGGGTCCCAGAAGAGTGGAGATTAGAGTTTTTATCCAAGAGGAACTGTTATACCATGTTCCCAACTATCCCTGGTCAGCCTCCCTGTCTCTTTTGTTTGTTTGTTTGTTGAGGCCTTCTCTTACTTTTGCCATAGAGTCCTTAACTAGCCTGGAGTGATCTACATAAAAACAGCATTCTTTTCCCAGGGCTGCACATAGTCCCCCTTGTCGTAAGAATTGGAGGTCAAGTCCTCATCTCAGAAAGCGAGGTGAGGGATTTTAGCATATCCAAATAAGAATTATTATTTAGTTAAGGCATCAATGACATGAGTCAACAGTAATTGGCAGAAGCAGAAGGGCCAAAGGCCCTGTGCTGGCTGACAGAGTTCCTTACCTTAAAGGAACTTGGAAATGAGAATGGGGACCAGTTATTATTTTATCTCAGGTTCCCTATCTTTTGATCTAACATTCCACGGGGGAATAAGGGTGATGTTATTGCTTCTATAATTACTTCCTGTTGATGTTGGGACATTGTTTTCAGGGCCATAGAAAGCCAGAATGTTAGTTAAAAACAAGGAGGGGATTTGGAAGCATCTGTTTCATTGACCAGCTGAAGAAGCAGCATTTACATTGGCTGAATTGGTCCATATCAGCTTTCAGCAAGTCCATGTGTCACAGGTTGCAGTCAGTAGCCAATGCCTGGATGTGTCTGCCAGCCAAATGGAAACCCACTGAAACACATATAGACTAGAGACAAATGTTAAAATATGTGAACTTGCTTGGAATTTTTAGGCCCACAGCCTTAGTTAATATATTACTACTATCAAATAGTAGTGAAATCCATATTGCAGAAAAAGCAGGTAACATGTATCCATCTGTAAATCTATATTCAGAAGATAACCAAAAGAAATCTAAAATCTTGANCTCATAATCTAAACAGTAAGCAATAATTGTTCTATTAACTTGTCAGAATTTTATTAATGTTAAATTCTGAACTTTTAATGCAATGACAGAATGGTAAAGGAAAGAAATTTTGTAGTATCCTTTTACAAGAAGAACCATTTCAAATTATGTTTGAAATCTGTTTGTCCCTTAATATGAAGCTTGTAAGACAAGCCTGCTTGTCTCTTGTTTCTTTAGGAGACTTAGTAGCTTTAATGATTTAATGCATTGATCAATCAATTATTAAGGTGGCTGTAACCTCACGGAAGACTCTGGTTGCCTGATATTGTTAAGCTGACAAAGCTATAGCTAGCCCAGTCATCAATGTCATCAAAGATCTGAGAAGGATAAATTTTACCTGAGTGCAGACTTCCAAATCTATTGAAAATGACAGAGACTATCTATTACCCAGACCACCATCATCCCAGGCTCCTGTAGTCTTTATAGGATTGGCAGAACAGGTGTCAGCACAGCCTCAGTCTTGGATGCTGGGCCCATAATGTGAAAGTTCTCCCTGTGGAGGAGCAACATGGGAAAAAAAAACTGACCTTATCTTATCAGTGTCTCATTCATCCAGTTTGGGCCAGATCCCTGGCAGCAGGTGTTGAGTCAGGTCATCTTGTCCAGTGGTCAGTGTTGTCAACAATATAGATGGTGTCATTTTGTTGTTGTTCCATATCTTTGGAGAACTTGGGAGTCATTGCTAGGAGCTAGGAGTCTCTGTTTGTTATAGTAAGCCTTTTATCAAATAATTTGAATGCCGTATTAATAAGATCTTTGACAGGTTTGAGGACCATTATCCATTAAATATATCTAAACTAAACAAACCTAGGCCTAATCTTGAAAATATCTCTAAGTTTGGTAACAACAACTAGGCCAATTTGTTATGCTGTAGATGACTAGTCAAATGAACCTCTCAGGTTCTGTTTTATTTATTTATTTTTAAATACCTTATAATTAAATAAGAGCAAACAGTTTATGCTTTAAACTAGTATCTGGATAGCCGGATGACTAGTATTAACTTGTATTCCTTAACACAGAGGACATGCAAAACTCAGACATTCAAAACCAAACATACATGTGGCCATATTTTTATTCATATCTACAGAGTAGACAGACATTTTTAAAACTATGAATGTTTGGAGTCTCAATGTAACATCAGAGTAGCACGAGAGAAATCTGAAACATGTTTTTTGTATACATATCTCAAATCATGTTTTATCACTAAGCCTTTTCATCCTCAGACCTTTATAACTTGTTTTTACATTTTCCAATAACTTGTATTTTACATATCTTATTTTTTTCAATTTTTTTTATTTTCATACCTAAAACGTTTATATCTTAGGCCCTATATAAACTTTATTTATATTTAAATCTCATAACTTGTTTAAACTTTAAAGTACCTAAAGTTCCATATTTTATACCACAAACTACTTCCTCAGACCCAAAAAATCATTTATTTAAACTTTTATCCTCATATCTTAGGCCTTTATTTTCTTATAAAAACATTATATCTTAAAACACCTTTTTATCTTACCCAATACTAATTTGTAACCCATTTTCTTAAATGATGGCAAATATTTGTAACCCATTGAACTCAAATGACCAAAATCCATGTAAATTTTTCTTTTCCTGTGGAAACAAAAACGTATTTTTTCCCAAACAATATATCTTTGGCTTGTAATTTAAAGTCTGAGCTTTTCAAAGTATGCAGGCTGGTAATTTAACTTTTTTTTTTTTCTTTTCAAGCAGTATCAGGACAGGGGAGGGTTAACAAGGATAGCTGCCGTTATCACAGTGAAAAACTTGACTTAGGAAGGAAGGGAGGGGGAGCAGTGGGCATAGAGTGTGTCCTTGGCTACCAGTGTTCCTGAAAAAATGTTTTTGTTAATTCCTCTGACTAAAGTCAGATTTTCTGTTCAGCATTCACACAGTTCTTGTCAATTGCAGGCAGTCCCTGTCTCTCTGCCCAATGCTCCTGTCTCTGCTGCCTGCACTGATAGCATGTACCCCTACTGTCTGTACGAGCCACTGGCTGGCTGCAGGCCTCTCCTGTAGACCAAGACCAGCCCTGCCCATGCTGCAAATCTGACAGCAAGAGAGCTACTGAGGGAAATGGCCCCTGCTATATCTCTCTTTCCTCTGTAAGAGCACTTGAGCTTGAAAGTCTGCCCACACATGGAGCCCTGCTCTCTGGAAACTCACCTCCTTGCTCTGGGAGGGCCTGGTTAGGGCCATGGGAGGCCCCAGTCTCAGACCTTTCCAGGGTCCCGGAAGTGAGGAGCACTCAGCATGTGGCCCTGCTGATGAGCTTCCCTAGCCCGCCAATGCTGTGGGCCTGATAGCAATTAGGAAAGCTAGTACACAAAAAAGAGTAACATTAACATAGACATAAGTACCAGTAAGGGCCAGTAGTGAAAAGATTGATTCCCATTTTGATCAGAGGGCAGCTCTTTTGGGAAGGGCAACTTCACCAGGATCAGGAGTTTCTCCTCTCTAAATCTGCTTATTCTCCCCCTTAGGGCAGGGTCTGAGGGAATCACAGGGAACTCTTCAAAGGTTGCCTCCAGAGGCCAAGATAACAGTCTAAGAAGCACATTCTGCATTGCAAAAGCTGACAAACTTTACTTTGTAAATCAATCATTTTATTGTGATCAGTGACTTGCACATCCTTCCAGTGGGCTAGGCAAAAGTCTAGGGGAGAAGAGGGGGACTGTCCCATAGCATCCATCACAAGTCAACAATGAGAACAATTAGCACATTACACAAGACCAAGGGCACACAAGAAATGACTTTGCCTCAACAAGAAAACCAAAAATGTTTCAAGAACAATGATGGCCTGTAGTGCTCTGGGGGAAGCGACCCTCCAGGCTCAATCACATCAAAAACCATCCAGACTCCAGGCTCTCTGTCCTCGATCAAACAGACATTGGGGACTTCCACATCCCCATTGGGGGCTCGGAATATCTCCTGGGATCCCCGTGATCCCTGGCTCTCCAGCTTGTCAGTTGGCTGTCTGCCACAGGCACTGTCCCTTACCAGATCATTCCTCAGACAAACCGTGCTTCAGAGAATGAAAGTACAAAGCAAGACAAAGCAGCACAGAGATAGAAATAGAGACACAGAAACTTACCAGCTGGTTAGAAACCCCTCAGGTCAGGGTCTGGGGGTCGTGGGGAATCCAAGACAAGCTCCCAAATGTAGTACCTGTGTCGCTAGACCCCCAAGAAGACCACCACAGAACCATTACCCAGTGAAAAACACACAGGAGTTTGTTTATTGAGATTCCTGGCCAAGGACTTTGTCCCAACTACTTGACACAGTGAGAGAGGGAAGAAGCCCTGTCCTTTGTTTCAAGTGACTTATATAGAAAAGGGTTATGTGTAGAAGATTACATACCAAGAGGCATGGCTAGGGGTGAGGTTTTTCTAAAAGCATGTAGGGTAACTGTAGAGGCACAAATTTTTCATTCCCTATGTCCTATTTTTGCTGAGTTCAAGATATCAGGTCTATTCCCACAGAGTTCAATCTGTGGTCAGCTGAGCTTTATGTTGTCTGTATTCTGATTTTGCTGGGCTCGGGAGTATATATATATATACATTTAGTTTATTGTTTCAGGTCTGTTCCCACAGAGTTCAACCTGTGGTCAACTGGGATTTATGTTGTCTGTGTTCTGTCTTTGCTGGGCCCAAGATAGACTTATCTTCTGACCTTACTCTCCCTCTTAGGTCAGCTCTAAAAACTCTGGTTAGCAGATGCTTTTTAGAAGAGGGGATGGGAGAAATTGTCTCTTTCACCTTTCAGTCTTCACACCAAAACTTTTTTTGAGAAAGAGATTTATTTGGGAAGGNGGAATCCAGGACAGTAGCTGCCTCTACCAGGGTGGAGAGAACAGCTAAGAACTGCCCAGGCAGGGCCCTTTATATAGGAAGGCCTGGGGGCAGAGTCAACAGGGATTGGCTAGTTTTTTCCTGCCCTGGGATTGGTCAGTTTTGTGGGCTGGGGCAAAGATGGCCCTGATGTGAGGGCCAAGCTATGTTTCTTTCACTGGTCTTACTTAGCTTTTGGATACTAATTCTAAGGTCAGGGCACATATCTTTCACTGACTCTGACACTAGGGACCAAGAGTGCCATTTTGTTACTGGTTTCAGAGTCAGGGCATGTTTCATTAGTTCTGGGTTTGGGGATAAAGTGCTCATTTCTCTGGCTCAGGTCCCAAACCCAGGCTGTGTTTCTTTCCCTTTTCAGAACTTCAGGGCCAGGATGCCACTTTCCTGGTCTGTGATTGGTCAGTGTCACAAGTCAGTTGGCTAGCACAGAGAGGGCCCTGATATGAGCCTAACTGTGTTTCTTTCACTGCCCTTACTTAGCGTTTGGTCACTAATTCTAAGGCCGGGGCACATATCTTTCATTGACTCTGATTCTAGGGACCAAGAGTGTTATTTTGTTACTAGTTTCAGAGTCAAGGCATGTTTCCTTAGTTCTGGGTTTGGGGATAAAGTGCTCATTTCTCTGGCTCAGGTCCCAAACCCAGGCTGTGTTTCTCTGGTCAGAGATCCAGAGCCAGGGTGGATTTCTTTACCCAGCCCATTTTCCCTCCAATATGTATAAAATGTCACTGTTACCCTAGCATGTACTCCACATTTGTCTTCCCTCTGTTTCAGGGGAAAAAGCAGAATTATATAAACCCAAGACCAGCCCATGCCATCTATAAAGCTATCTTTCATAGGGGAGGTCATAAGGAAGAGAATACACTGTAATAAAGAATCTCTAAAGATTTAATGGTATGTATCATTGAAGATCAATGGAAATATGTATACTTTTTCTACATTATTTCTAGTAGCATGTACATTTGCTGGAGCTGCCATCATAAGGTATCATCATGGTTGACTTCTACTAGTACCTCTCAGCTTATGGATAGTCACCCTCTTCCATTGCCTTCATGTAAAGGACAGCAGTTGTACTGGACAAAGTCAAATACATATGAACACAATCTGTATTAATTTACCACTTAAAGGCCCGATCTCCAAATACATGCACATTATGAAGGATTGGGATTGAAGGTTTTACATATGAATTTGAGGAAGTTACCTAATTAAACTCATATTATATAGCTTCCTGAATTTTATAAATTTGAGCTTTAAAGTATTACCTATCAAAGACTCTAACATTTTCTGAAAGAACAATACCTATAAGGAGGTCTAAAACTGACCTAATATAAAATAAACATCGTAGACGAAAGTTTGTCCGGTTTCCCCGCCTGGCTCCCACGGCGCTTAGACCCAAATAAACACACAGAGGCTTATATCATTTTTAAACTATGGCCCTGGCAGGCTTCTCGCTAGG